>JPKZ01003257.1:398866-414848 GCA_000803305.1 Toxocara canis | reverse complement strand
GATACTTACAAACTAATAGTATTCACTGCATTTGAACGAAATGGTTTTAACGACGCTGGAAGAATTCCAACAGAAAACCATCGTATGAAAGCGACAGCTATAAAACCATTTATTTTCAAAGCTCTTCAAAAACGCTTCGTTTGCCAGCATCCACAACTCACTTCCACTTTAAGGTGAAGCAGCGGTGTCACACCCTGTCCAGAGCTAAATGAGGGATAGCGTAGTCGCACAATCATAGCACTCCTCACGACAAGCCCACCCACTTGAACGCGTAATTTGTACATCAGCTTTTATGCACGCGTTACTGTCTCGAAACGGCACCGAATGCTTTCAGCACAGAATATTTCAATTGTGCGATGCCCTAACGTCGCCTCACAGATTTTTGTTTCGTCCGCTACTAGACTGTTGCCTGTCTGAACGGGTGATGATGTGGCTAATGTAAACAACTGAAGCGAGATCATCTTTTATGAAAACCAGCAAAAATGAGTTCAGACAAGGAACACCGACGCAGCGTGCGAACGTCAAATAAATTATGTCGGAATTACGCCTTAATTAACAAAACTCCTTGCGAAAAACTATCACGACTTCTAAGGATATCCATTTTCAAAGTACAGTATCAGAACAGTGGTCGGTATAACTTCGGAGTCGACATATTTTCCATTAGTATCGTTAACTGTTGTCTGCATCCAACAGTGTCACCTTCACTTATCTATGTGCCCATTTACCGCTTTCTTCCCCTACGCATAGTTCCTTCGCCGAACTCGCACATCTATATCCAAGCCTTCGCGTTTCGAATTTTAACTTCTGCATTAGGCCTATTTTTGCTTCACTGCATGTGCCATGCTGCGAGTAATACATGACTAAAGTCGACTGCTGCCTATAGTATTACTTTGTTTCACACCCGACTTCCCTGCCATGCATAATAACAGTCTTCATAGAACGTAACAGCAAATGTCGACAAATCTGAGGTGTTAGAAAGAAATCGTTTACTGTCTCGGACCCAGGTCATGCTCAACCCTGACCATTTATCTTTTGTCGCGTAACGACAATTTTGGTCCGCATCAATCATACGCCATCATATCCGAAACGAATTTGCAGTAAAACAAATGACAAACACCCCCCTCCCCCTCAAAAAAAAAAACACTCAAAGGAAAAAAGTCCGACAAAGTTCGGGAGAACAAACATTAGATTATGAGGACAACAATGAGGACAATAGTTTAAGAATCAGTCACTCCTGTAAACAACATCCCTGCTCCACAGTGAACGGATTTTTATGCAACGAAACAAAAACACCAACATATCGAAAAAAAGAACAAGAACAGCATAAAGCAACAATAACATTTACAAACTGGTTGCAAATCGGCTTTCCACCCAATCTCCGCGCTTCCAATTATTTTCCAAGGTAAAGAGGGATTTCTTCGTCGCGAATGTAAAAGACGGCTAAAAGCCAGGTTCAGCAAATCTCGCTTAAGCAGGGAAGACGAAGCGCACATGAGCGATATAGACGATATATGACACAATATAATAAACACTACATTTGCACAAAAAAACAATCAAAAGCTAATTCAATATGCAGTGTTTGGCGAACAGCGGCGAGACGAGAAAAAGCGGTGCTCAAATATGGCTTCCACTTATGGATAGAGTATGTCGATATTCCCATATAAAAAGGAACCGCTCATGAATTCTGTCGCTTACCAAGTCTGATTTGAAAATCGCGCGTTTCCTTCTCGAAAAATGCTAAGCACTACTTAATCCACACAGACTCCTAGAACAAGTTCCACTGTCTACTGAAGAGTACGACTGTAAAGCTGCTTCCTTAAGGCGATCATCGAAACTTCTCCCGCATATTCAAAATCGCCCTTCAGCCAAGGCAAAGGAAACGGCGGCCAATTCTCATATGCCATATGAATTGGCCAAGAAATGGCTTCTAAGGTAGGGTGGATCAGATGAATCTCTCGCCGCTTCCTTACACCTCTTGAAACTTTTCAAAAACCTATATGCATACGGTCCGAAAAACAAAACTGCTATACAGGCACGACCTTTACGACCGACACAGCTCGATTACTCGTCCGTAAATGTCGTTTCGTTTAACCTGCTCTTCGAGTTGCTGCATTTGCTCGCATATAGCGTTCAGGCACGCAGTCACACTGTCAGCCGGCTGCTTTGGATTCTTTGCACTGAGCAGCACAAACTGCGCCATGGCACCATAACTGCAACTAGCACCACAACAGATCAACTCAACTTATATCTCTCTCCCCCACCCCTTCCCTCAACTTACCAGTTGGGCTGCCACTACAGAATATCCATTATCAACCACCTCAACTCCATTTTCTTTTACTTTTTTTGGTCTCCTTTCTTTTTCCAAAATTAATTCGATTATGACTTCAGTTTGAAAGTTGACTGTAATTCTTGGTCTCTGAACTGGTAATGGATCACATCTGTAGGCCTGCCTTCGAACACCATTAACAACAGCTCTATGCATACAAACAGACCGCAACTTCTATCCATTCAAGAACAATGCTGCACTCATTTGGTCACCTGCACCGCCCCTCTCTTTGAAATTAAACACGCGGAAAATGGTCCATCACCTCATAAAGACATAATAGATGAATACAGAAAAGATTTCTATGACGTTTTTCTCATAACACCTTGGAATTGGGTTGGATGCATGTCATAGAGAAATAAAAAGTGAAAAATTTTCTGCAATCGCCCTTTTTGATCAAACAAAGTTGCACATGAACAAAAGAACCACGAATAAAACAACTCATTCTTGCTTCCCTACGTATCCAACCTCTCAGTAACCGTCACCAAATGCACCTTTGCAACAAATCACACAATTGACTGTCACTCACTGTGACGCTCAATAGTTTCACTGAACTTTGCTCAAAGCTTAAACTTAGTGGTTTGCATATTTCATAACTAAGAAAGGAACTTCAAAAAAATATTCCGAGCACCGATCTGATGCTTAGTCATTAGCGATCAACAATGTTGCCTAGCTGCAAAATTTGCATCTTAGCTGTGCATCGGCTTATGAATACTTTGAAAATCAAGCGACAATACTGTCCACCATAACTAACTTGGAGCCAGAACACAATTTAAACCATAGAAAAATCCAGAGTAAGAACTCACATGTACAAGATATCGTCTAGTTCACATCGTGCAGTCAATGCCTTCGAGTTGATCATTGACAACATTACGCTGCTTGTTGCACTGAAATCCTCATCAGCTTGTAATACCTTCATAAGCAGTGCAACATGCCTACAGATATTATTTCACTATCACTTCTCAGCGTTCCACAAAATTCATTAATTATACTACGCTTTATCCTCATAAATCATAGCGCAGTTAGTGGGAAATTTGGATGGTGAGTACTTTTGGAGTGGCCAGAACAGTTCCTTTTCGTACATCAAGGTTTCCTTTAAACTAGAATCGAATATTTCGCAGATTTCTCCTCGCATCTGAAATTTATTCAGGTAAACGTATGCCACACATCGCGCACCTTCATACTTGCCATTTATACAACGCGCCAAATCCTCTTCCAGACGACCAAAATACATTATTTAGATAATACTACTCTAGCTTTGGTCAATTCAGCTACAAAATATAAGTTACAGAAGAAACCTGGTCTGATGCGGTAATGCAGCTAAGCCTTCTAACTAACTTCTGTATAAGCTCGTCTCATTATTTTACAATCAATGGCAGCAGCACTCATGTGTTCCTTCCTTCTCGTCCCATCAGGAAACGTTAACGTTGTGTAATTGGTGGTTAATCACTAGCTGATGATGGGAACTGTTCGCCGGTTCTTGTGGTAATGTTACATAGTGCACTAGCAATGACTATCAATACGCGCGCGAACACGATCAACATACTAAAAGACACAAACAGACCAGCACTAAGCCAACCACTTTTATGTTTCCCACACTTACTACGGATTCCACCTATAAAGTTTTCACGGGAACACTTAAACTCTTTGAAGTCAGAAACAGGACCTTATGTATCCATCACAACTCCGTACGCAAAAGAAAAAGAAACACTTACGCATGAATGGGACGGCTTTTAAGCGTGATTCCCCGAAGGAGCAAATTGACGACGGGAGGGGCATCAAAAGAGTACGCTCGAGGATCGACAACATCCAGTTCCTGAATTTGTACCAGAAAACCACTCACTAAAAATGACTTCAGTGCGAAGTCTACTGGTAACTTCTATAATTGAAACGACATAATTTCATATACTCTTTGTGATGGAAAACACCTAGATAACGATCACTTAGGTTATAAGGTAATGAAGGCGAATAATGCACGCCCTATCGAAAAAACACCTTCGTCACCAAAGCACTGCAAAAATCTATGGCAAACTTGTTACCAGCTTGGATGAATATTGACAGCAAAGACTACACAACCCGAACTGAAACCACAGTCAACCGTAGATCTGCTAAGTTTCAACTGTTTTTTTTTAAACCAATGACTGTATATTCCTTCCCACCGAATGCATTTAGGAAAGATGAGGAAAAAAACTGATACTAACTCGTTTGTTCATTTGGATGAGTTCGGACATAGTAGTAGCAATAATGATTTTGGCGTATTCGCTCAACACGCTCTGTGTGAGTCGATTTCGAGCTCTGAGTGCACTCAACAACAACAAAAACGACTGCGCACAACCCTGCAAATCCGCATGTACGGCTCAAAAATTCAAGTACTACTCATTTGACACCATTATTTTACGATATGCACTCATTACAATTCATTGCACTCAAATTCACCTAGATACAACGATGCCCACGTGCCTGATAGCAGCGTTTTGTAATTCCTATTTTCTTCACGCAGCAGCGAAGAGTCAGGAGTACTTGCTGGGGAGCATACGATAACCGATATGCCCTCCAGCAAGTGACCGACCCAGTAAGTTAAAATGAATAAAACTGAAAGCATCAGGCGTACTTCGTCAGCATCATGAACAATGAAAGCAATCGCTATCAAGGTATTCTGGCCTGCACATGAAAAATAAAACTGTGCTCGATGAAAGCACAGTCTTTATTTGTATACGTGCTGAAATAGAAGTAGTACTTAGTTTAACCAAATAACAAAGATAACAATGAGGTTGCAAAGGGAACCTTGATATTGAAGTCATCGTCTTCCACACGCTCACTCATCCACTCAAGGCACAAACGCGTCAACGGTACTAACGTTTCATCCAAGAGCTCTTCGTCTCCACGCTCATACTGAAAAAAAAAAATTCATATAAACTATCCTTTTATTCATAGCTTCCAGGCCTAAATCAACCCATATACGTCGACCGGTATGCTACGTCCAAGTCTCGCCAGCAAAAACTGCCCCTGACACAGTCAATTAGACTGACTAGCATCCTGCATTACATATATATAGCACCCTCCACAACGATTACCAGCAAAGACCATACCGCAGAAAGGAGATTCGAACGATGACGCTTTCGAACACGCCAACACCAAAAACACTGTTTCTAGTTAAAGGAAACAAAAGTTTATGCAGAATCACGACCAGACAGACAGTTTTGCGCACAACACGATCACAAAGTAACATACCAGCGATCCACAGAGATCCTTTAGTGTCTTCAGCACTGGGATGACGAAGGCTGAGGGCGTGTTTTTCGTGGTGAGCATAGTGATGCAGTCTGCCAACGCCCTCTTATAAAGCGCGGAGTGCGAGTAAGATTGCAAATGATAGCTAAACGCTAGCACAGCTACCTGTAATCACAAGTCATTCAGCAACGTTTCCGTTGTTGAATCATACCCCTTCTCCATCCCTTCCTTCCCCCTTACATACATATAACGACATCTACTCGCCCACACAGATAACACTTAAAATCGAAAAGAAACAAAATCATAATAAAGTGCTGACTCCGGTAAAGCGCTGCGCCAAACCCATGCGGAGTTATTCAATCTGCTATCCGCGAACGTTTTCTATAAACTGGTTCAGCCCTCCTCTGCACTTCCCCTTTTTGACCCAATCCAGTCACTAGTGACAGCCCGGTGGCTTTCGACAGCCATAAATTAGCCGTCAGTCGCTAATGCGCGGTGCGAATAGATGTTACGGTCAAGATGGTCATGCTGCCGCTAACAGCTTAGTTCAATGGCACTAAAACACAATTCTTACTCCAAAGGAGACAAGATGCACAACTTCACCAGAAGAAAAACCTGAGTGAATCCGACGAGAAAGTCTGCCTCTGTGTCGTCAGTGACAGTGGCAAGTTTCGGCATAACCGTTTCGATGAACCACGTCGCGTCCTGCTCAACTATCCGCTCCATTTGAAGGCGGGTCTCTTCGCTCTTCTGCAATGACAGCCTACAGCGAACTCAACCGTGACATGCTATAAACTACAGTAACTTTGAAACTTTCCATGTGTGGAATTTCCACATAAATCTTCGTGCATGTTTCAATAATGACGTGATCAGATCGAAATAACAGTCACGCGTAACTCTCGGCGACATAAAGCTAAGAAGTGATTCCAACTAATCAGCCCAAAACTTTCATTCTACCCGTCCATGGAGTGAGAAAGGCGTTTATTTCTCCAACAAATTCAAAACTCAGTCCCTCTAAAACGAGTTTCAAAGCTTTGCAATTCTACACACATATAGTTGACTCACCGTGCAATTTAAAATAATTATGGAGAGTATGTGCTGAAATCCTCTAAAACGAGTTTCAACGCTCTGCAATTCTACATATATGTAGTCGACTCACCGTGCAGTTTAAAATAATTATGGACAGCACGTGCTGAAATTCATACGCCTCCTTGACATCTTTTAGCGAAACCAGCTGACATCGGTTTTCGAAGGGTATCATGGAGCTACTATCAAGCATCGCTTCAATAACACCGTTTATCGGCATTAGATCCTAAAATGCGCATCGCTATGATCATGAAAACGTTCAGCTCAAAAACAGGACCCTAATTCGCTGATTAAATGAAACGTAACTGTTTCTGATCCATATCAGTTAATAATTGTGCCGATAAATAATGCAATTAGCATCCCCATGTCATATTCCAAATAAACGCAACACACACTATAGCCAGAGCTAAACAGATTACTTTAACTGCTGCGATAGCCTCAGCTGTGCTCTACGCTCGTAGTTAACATGACAGGATACACTGATATGAAACGGTTAGCACCATGAAAGCGTTAGGACAGTCAAGATCGGAGTTGCAATCCCCACAACTCCGTCTTCAGTTTTTCGCTCGTTCATTCCCACACTACTAATGCCACAGCTTGAATTACTGGGGACTGGGCAAAAAGTTATGGCAAGAGAAACAACACAGTAGTTTAAAGCAGCTGTTTCGCACAACGATATCCCAGTGATCCACGCTTCGACTTTATCCATCCAACAATGGACGTTTGCAGTTGATTTGTGGATCACAGAATACGACGGAAAAGGATGTGAGTGAGGGAAAGCAGGCAAAACAGAACCCAGAAAACCACAAGTAGAACAGCTGCTCCTCCGCTACGCCTCGTTTCTCCATAAACCGCAAAACTTCCATGACAAATGCTTGCTTCAGTTTAAGCGCTCTTTACACAGCTCTAGGCCCTTCCCCTCAAAACCCTTATCTTCAACGCCCACAATGGACTTCGCAATCATCGAAATGTAAAACTTTCCCAATCATCGCCAAACTTCCTAAGTCCTAATCCCTTCCCGCAGCTAGATTCTGCCTACAGTAGTCGTACAATGTATGAACAACTTACGGTGTGAAACATTTGCAAGTAGCCATCATAATTGATGAAGAGATTCTGTTTTATTGCTGGGCTACTCAAAATCAGCTTCAAATACAGCAACGCCTGAAAGCAACATCCCTGAACATAAGGTAGGGCATCATGTCAGAAACAGCCCTAAACTGTTTGCAAGAGTGCTAAGCGAAGAGATGAAAAAATCACGAAAGCATGGTCCTTTTTTGAGTTTAACATTAAATGAGACCCTGTCAAAAGCAAAAGCCATGAGTAAATGCAAATTCCGCAATGGTATCAGTAGAATAAGAAAAGTGCAAACAGCGTTCCAGAAGTCAACATACCCGTGTTACGCTGCACATGGAGTCGTTTCTTCGACTGCGTCGTTCCTTCATCCTGACACATGCAGATCCGATCTGCTGCAGCCCTTAATAATCGACTTCAATTAGCACGCAGCCAAATAGACCTGTAAACTTCTGGAAAATGAGCCTAGTCACTTAATGAAAGAGCAATCATCGAGAGGTACTTATAGCTTCCCCTCGATCCTACCATTCAACTGCGAACAACCCACCATAGCTCGTTGCGACCCCCTTGTTCATTTCGTTCCAAAAATTCCAAATAAAATCTTTTTCTAACATCCTGATGATGCGAAAAAGACTAGTGCCCATCGGTTTGTTCGTAATTTTCCGTTTGTACCAGCTCTATCACAGTCAACGCAATTCTTTAAATTAAACTCTCCTTGCATTTTACTGTATATTTTCTCAAAGCAGAAAAACTACAGAGGAGAAAATTACAGGCAAACCGATGAGCGCTAGGCTTTTTCGCATCATCGAGAAATTGGAAAAAGATTTTATTCGGAATTTTTGAAACGAAATGAATGAGGAAGTGGCAACAAGCTATGGTGGGTTGTTCGCAGTTGAATGGTGGGATCGGGGGGAAGCTATAGGTACCTCTCGATGATTGCTCTTCCATTAAGTGACTAGGCTCATCTTTCCGGAAGTTGACAGGGCTATTTGGCTGCCTGCTAATTGAAGTCGGTTATTTAGTGCTGCTACTGGTTTAATGAAATGGGTCTTCGTTCTGCATTTCGTGCACATGTCCGTTTAACTTTGAAATTTTTGCAAACTTGTTCGTTTATTCCGCGGTGCAATAAACGATCAATTAATCAACTGGTCATAACAAGGAACAATACTTAACCGATTAAGGAAGACAACACCAAATATCAATACCCTTCAATGCGAAAACACAGAAAAGTCGACCAATCGTTTTTAGAAGCCGTGCATGCTCATCTACGTCGCTTGCTTATTCACGAAAACTATTTGCTGCTTCTCTGTACGTCAGTTTATTTACTTCTTCCTTGAACGCATCGTTAAAAAGTTTACCAAAACTGAACTTGAGCACCACTCAATGATTAACAGTGAATAGACAACATATGAAGTGCGTCAGCATCGCTAACACGACCGATGCCAAGTTTAAATTAAACATGTGCTTACACACTAACGTTATAACGTGCATAGAGCTTTGCAACTATTTCAATGCAAAAGTGACGTGTTGATATTCGAATGCAATGTCAAAACGAATAAAACCCATAAGCATAAACCTGTGTGCATAAAGTCGAGTAATTTGGGGAAGTCCCAACTGGCAGCTACTTCCAAATAATACGACACACGTCTCTCATCTTCCAAACTGGCCGAGAACAGATCACACATAATCGCTGCACTGAGCTCACGTTGCTCGCTAAGCGTACTTCCCAGAACCATTATCGAGTCGACCAGCGAACTATCCTAAAACATACCACTTACCTATCCATCACAACTATTACATCACAACATATCACTCGCTTCGACTCAGCTTAAACAAAACCAGTAACATGTCAGTCATGCTTGGGCATTACCTAAACAACACTGAAGTGGAGGAAGGGGAGGGAAGAGGAGGGGAGGGGAAAGTAGAATGTCGAGCGTTCCCTCAATCAATAGGACAGGTTTAAAAAACTACAAAGAAAATGGGAATGAGGTGCAAAAACCTCGTCCTAACAAGTCGCGCAAAAATATGCTTGAAACAAGGGGACAGCAAGTGCGACCGGCATACGCTAATAATAAAATAATCCCATAATGTACCAATCGTCTTGTGCAACATTAACATGCTTCGCTACTACATCAAGCGAAGACACATATTCTCAATGAGCTTGGGGAAAATAACGAGATTGCCCAACCGTGATTTTGAGCTGAACCAAGTCAACAGAACAAAACACTATGGGAAGACATAGAATGCGTAACGAAAAGAAAATGTGAAAAAAAACTTACAAAAAGAAATTTCTGCAGACAAGAAATTACGGTGGAGAGGACGGAAACAGTGAAGATGAGCCTCTCTTTGAATGGCAACATGAAGTCATCAAAACTGCAAACCAGACAAACCTTAAAGCAATTGAAGAGCAATTTGAAGAGCTTAGACAGAATGTTAACAGTTCGCGTTCTCTCAACGGGGCAGTCAACGTTGAGCAGCTCTCTACGTAGCGGAACCCACATCGCCAGAAGGCAATCAAGCAGCAGCTTACAGCTATCCCATTGCTTTGTCCCTTCGATCTCAACCTCTGAAATATCACTCTCATACAGTTTTTTGTCACGTCGGCTTTAACATCTTAAACAAAACAAGCGCGGTGAAACAACTAACTAATTATTTAGAAGACTTGTTTTGTGTAGCCCGCCACGCTTTGGAAGGAGTTCGTCGTTCGACTCATACAAGAATAGCTCTTTTCCTATGCGCCGCAACTGGAAGGGGGATCTGCCACGAGATGAAAAAAAGACCAATCAGGAAGCATGAAAATTGGAACATCGATTAGACAAATAAACAATTTTTCCAAATCTCAGCCCTAAAATGAGAAAATCGAGTAATGATGAGTCGATAAAAACTTTTGCCCAACATATCGAAAAATAGATGTGCGAAAACGTGGAAGTTCAGAAGTCCGCATAAAAATCTGCGTAAACCTGAGACATATTCTCAATGAGCTTGGGGAAAATAACGAGATTGCCCAACCGTGATTTTGAGCTGAACCAAGTCAACAGAACAAAACACTATGGGAAGACATAGAATGCGTAACGAAAAGAAAATGTGAAAAAAAACTTACAAAAAGAAATTTCTGCAGACAAGAAATTACGGTGGAGAGGACGGAAACAGTGAAGATGAGCCTCTCTTTGAATGGCAACATGAAGTCATCAAAACTGCAAACCAGACAAACCTTAAAGCAATTGAAGAGCAATTTGAAGAGCTTAGACAGAATGTTAACAGTTCGCGTTCTCTCAACGGGGCAGTCAACGTTGAGCAGCTCTCTACGTAGCGGAACCCACATCGCCAGAAGGCAATCAAGCAGCAGCTTACAGCTATCCCATTGCTTTGTCCCTTCGATCTCAACCTCTGAAATATCACTCTCATACAGTTTTTTGTCACGTCGGCTTTAACATCTTAAACAAAACAAGCGCGGTGAAACAACTAACTAATTATTTAGAAGACTTGTTTTGTGTAGCCCGCCACGCTTTGGAAGGAGTTCGTCGTTCGACTCATACAAGAATAGCTCTTTTCCTATGCGCCGCAACTGGAAGGGGGATCTGCCACGAGATGAAAAAAAGACCAATCAGGAAGCATGAAAATTGGAACATCGATTAGACAAATAAACAATTTTTCCAAATCTCAGCCCTAAAATGAGAAAATCGAGTAATGATGAGTCGATAAAAACTTTTGCCCAACATATCGAAAAATAGATGTGCGAAAACGTGGAAGTTCAGAAGTCCGCATAAAAATCTGCGTAAACCTGAGGAGCTCAAAACACTTTTGGTACATTATGAATTTTGAAATACACAAACTCATATAGCCGAACTGCCTTGCTCGACAGATTCAACAGTCAACGAAGCGATTGTCATTTCTTAGCCATTCACCATCCAAAACATCCAATGGTCAAAAGGACTGTTACAGAAGTGATCAATGGGCTTTTTGGTATGAGAACAACTTAGAAAATAACAAGGGTTTACTTTACAGTATCGGATTGCTAGCATACACACAACAATTTAGCCCTGATTTCCGAGTTGGTGGATAAAAGACGCTACACCCGGTTAAAGCGCATGCTCTGCGGGCCGTGCTTTCCTGCAGGAGAACGGCTTAAAGCAGGCTGACATAATCGAACACTGCTTTACGACTCCAATCTTTCAGCACTTCTAGCCGATGAAAAATTATGCAAGAAGTTCATGCTTTAGCGAAGATTTTAGAGCACAAAACCTTTTGAGCGAAAGAAAAAGCAGAAACAAGATATTCCACAACTAAGCGTCGAAATATCGGCATAAATGTGCAGCGACTAAACAAGAGAACACTTGATAAATTGCAGAATTTTTTTAGAACTACGCTGGCTTCTCCCCTTCTGAAACGTTTATTCGCGTTTTCAACGGCCACGAGCATAAGAAAGCCACAAACTTTCATCATGGTCGATGGCAATCGCTACTTCGGACGTCTCCCGAACTGGAGCACGACTCCCCTTTGCAATGTTCATTGATGGGGCGTCCATTTTGTCAAAATGGCGCAGCATTTTGTATACAGTGATTGCGAGCATCTGTACGTGTTCCACTGCAAATTAAGCGTCAACAGCGATTCGAGTTGATTACAGCACTACTCGCGCAAGCAGTGAGATAGAAAAAGGGTTAAACTCACATACACGAATCTCGACTTGCTGTTTTTACTGCACTTTTATTTTCCAAAATATTACTGCGGCGCGCCCAGATTTATTCGTTCAGCTCAATGCTGGCAAGCATTACATGACATACCCATTTATTCCAACACAACGAACGGCTAGAACGATTACTGAGTCGTGCTTCCACGCCATGAATTTTTTGGAGCCTATCCCAATCGATTGGGCGGCTGCAAAAAGGACTACAAAGAAAAGATCACGGCGAATAGACACTCAGGTGTTAAGATTCAGCACTCCAAGAGAATTATGTGGAAATCAACAGCTGCGGCAGCACTGCTGATAACGGAAACAGAAAAATGGAAAAAAAATGATCCCAACAGTGTTCAAACACGTTGACCAGAGCTCACTCGCCGTCTCTTCGGTAGCAAGCTGGAAAGCAAAACCAAAATAGCTGGTCACGTAGGCATTAATGAAAAGACGGTTAAGGTAAAAACTGACAAGCCTGCTCGACGGTGACCAGCTTTGTAGTAACCATGAGGTGATGGAACGATAGAGCCCCAAATGGCGTCTTCTCACCCAGATAAAGAATCCTGCGGATACATTCATCTGCATCTGCCTCCGTCGGTTTAAACGACCGCAGCAAAAGCTTGGTTATCTTAAAGATCTGACAACACTCACAGGAAGAGTGCACGACTTGAAGGTACTGGTCCATAAAACGACGAATAAACATAGTAAGAGCGAAAGCCATTTTCTTGCCTTGCCCTCAAACTTGACGACTTTCCAGTTCGACGTTTTCGAAAGTAGAAAGAATAAAAAAAACTGTTGAACTTAATGCATATGCAAAATGAGCGGGATTACATAATTCCTCTATAAAAGAGCTTTCCACAAAAAAGTTACAAGAAAGTAGCTTTGCGGCCGTTAAAAACAAAACGACTGCCAACCAACCACTCGGAATTCGCCGATTTCCGCTTTCCAATCGAAGTGCGCATATCCTCTGAAATATTCTGCCCCCCGTCGACATTTCATACCCCTAAACTAGTGCTAGAAGTTCAACTAGGAACTCTTCCTCACAAACAACGGCCGAATGCCACACGTCCTAACTTCGTTTCTCTCGTTCCTGTTATTCTCCTTTTGCCGGCTTTACCCACTTTTCGCAAGACGCGCTGCCAGTGTGCGAAAATCTCCGACCCGCATAGCGGCAATTCTCATTAAAAGGCCGCATAACAAAAAAAATCTAGCAAACGCTACCTGTTTCCTCACCGACTCTGCTGGTTCGACCTGGAAGCACTTCAGAATTACGTCCATTTCGACTACATCCCAAAACTGAAAACTATCACACGTCCGGAAACAGTTCATTTACACTGATGCATGTAACAAGCTAACCGCATAATCGGATACTGATACAGGCACGTCGTCCCCAACTAACTTCACATGATCTAAAGACCGATCATGCGTCTAGTTGACTTTCTTTTAAGTTTCCTTATTTCAAAGGGGAAGGCCTGCGGAAAAAAAACTTTCGATCAAAAAAAAGCGTCTTGCTAGACTTTCTAAGTATTATCAAACCATTCGAAGCATCCTGAATTCGTGGCATGCGATTGAATTATTTATGCAAAAGAGCTCATAAATTGGGAAGATCGCATTATTACAAGCACATTTTCACAAAAATTCCACCAGTATGCATTAATGGAACGTACTTGTATGAAGCGATGCCCTTTGAGGGAGCAAAGAAGTTCGAATGCGGCAACTCGCACCCTCTCGGCCTTATCGTTAATGCCGAATGGGATGAGATGCTTTAGTGCCAGCTGGAGCGCGTTCACCGCCTGCGGGCACGATAACAGAAGATGCATCGATTCGTAGACAGCCACACGTACTGCCACCACACTGTCCATCGACAACTTATCAACCACCTAAACGACGCACGCCGTTCAATCCGAATTCACATAAAACAACTACGAATTCCAAAAACATCTGCAAAACCAGTGTTGCTTTTTGTACTCCAAAATACACTACACTACACTGCAGTGAATATATTACAACTTAAATTTTCGGATACGTCATAAAGTATGGGGTAGAATACATTTAGATGGAATGCAGTACAACGTTTCTGTGATTAAAAATTTTAAAAAGTGCAAAAAAAAACCTTTCCGAGAAGCTGTTTAATATATGCACCATCGAACGTGATCCAAAATGAGCTCAAAATTGAGAGTGCACCCTTACAAGCTTCAATTCGAATACCATAACTATCGTCCAACAGCAGAGTTAGCAACGCTTCGCGCTGTCGGCCTTCGAAATCTGCATTCACCTTAAATAGCAAAACAGAGGTCGGAAACGTGGCACAGTAGCTTAAATAACACGAGCTGAGACAGTGAAAGATCTCCGGATCTCTGCTGTTCCTCACCCGAGTACCAGCACATCGATCAAAAGCAAGGAACTTCCACCAACCCACATGAATAAGAGGGTGAAAGCACAAGTGATCAGCTTAGGATGGAATTTGTATCCCTCTCCAAACTCTCAAGCGATGCTTCTGCTGACCCTCCATAAACTTCCAAACTGTTTGTTTCGGGCCAGCACGCGCCAAACGCTAGCGCCTTCCTGCGCAATTCTTCCTCGATTAACTTTTAAAAGATAAACGATTTCTGTTTCCGCTCATCTTCCCTGGTGCTTTAAAAACTACAGCACTACAGCACTGTTCAATGATCCGGCACTACACGTAAAAAGGACGCTCCTCTCCACCGCCTTCTCACGCACGCACACCCGGTAGTACAAGCAACATATTTGTTGACCCACTTCTGTACCAGGTCCGTTTCGGAAATGTGCAATGTAAGATCCAGCAATACTGCACTCCAGTTTCGAAACTGAAATAACATATTAGAAAGTTGCTTTGCGACATCGCATGACTGCGAAGTGCTAGACAGTAGCAACTCATACCCCCACCCTTGTCTCTCAACTTCTCGTTGCCGTCACTACAGGAGCAATTTAAAGTAGAACGGTACTTAATTTCACTGCTACTTTTGAGTCTTACATTCGAAAGAAGTTCTGAGCCTATCGGCAAGTACGCCATCCCAACGCAGCCAATTATGTTAAGCATGTGCAAAACGGAAAAGACGAAGAAAAGAGAACAAAGAAGAATGTGCGAAGCTTAATCATCATGAGGATTAATTTCCAACAGACCGACTTTCAGCGTAAAACAAGGAACAGTGGGAAAGTAGAAAAGGATATCCACATCTACGTAAATGTGTTTACAATTTACCGATTTAACACAAGCACCCCCGCTCAACCACATTAGTTACAATATGATTAAGTCACTGCACTTCTGGTTAAATGAGGAAAGTGATTATATCGTGCATGCTCATTAGTTTGAAGTGTGGATTGAAGAGCAACTGTTTACGATTTGATCTGTGGGTGCAGTTTCGCAGTGTATCTACGCATAAATTTCTCCACTTTACTGGACACTGGCTTTCACACACAAATTTGTGAACAAAAAAGATGCCGAAATAGGAAGCGAGATGGCCACTGCCTTGCTTCAGAGCGAAAAAATCCGGCTGGTTGACGTGTGAAGCACATCAGCAATACGAAATGAGTGTATATGAACTCAACTACCCCCCTCCCCAACCTCCCCTTCCTCTTCT
>JPKZ01003257.1:387386-398611 GCA_000803305.1 Toxocara canis | reverse complement strand
TATCAACAATTATGCGTGAGCACTTGCTCAAATAACCACAGCAACAATAAGCACTCGCAAACCTTACAAAGTCATCGTCCGTTATGATCGGATAGAAAGCTGCCAATAATTTGATCGCATTGAAGCGAACTTTCGCGTTACGTGCCTCAAAACATTGATTCGTTAAAACAATTACAATAACAATACTTTATTCTCTCATGATTAGAAATAAACATCGCGATCTTTTTGCTGCGCTACTACACTAGTCATTTTATGCCATTTCGAGCTGGTTCGTTAATTACGGATCTTTAATACAAGGCAGTACAAAAGTACGAATGAGAAAGGTGCAATCTCGGAAGACAGCAATGAAACATATCAAACAAACCAACCGTCAGACTCCTCCACAAATTGGGGAGGAAGATGGTGAACAGCATCGCATCCACCTGCTTGCACCTCGCTTTCCTAATCGGTTGCAGCATCTGCAATAATCCTTTTAACTTTTGACGTGTTCGGGCTAAACCGTTCTTCGCTCCGCTCAGGGTCGGCAAACGTTTCGTAGTTTCATGCGAAGGCAAATTTTTTTTCTCGCGTCAATACGCTTTAAAGCATTTAAACTCTGCTTCAATAAAACTGAAAGGAGAGAACTAAAAGCACGCTCGCCTTTGTGCAATCTGTCCTACCGCCTTCAACGACACTTGTATTCTTTTCGAGTTACTATCAGCTGAAAACGTTAAAATAAGTGAAAAAAAGTTCGCAACTTTCCCTATGGCAGAGGCATAGAATCATGCAATGCTAGAATACAAAACTGGAATCGTCATTTCATCGAGCCGTCCACATCGATGAAGCTCTCCTCATGCTGAAAGTCGCCGAAATGGGCGGCCAAACATCGACGCAGCTGCTACGCGGCGAAGTCGAAAAACCTAATAGAGCATGCAATAATGATCCCTTTACGCGTTGGTCAAAATCCGCTTGTGCAAAACATGTAATCGGAGGGTTACTATTTGTCATAGGGTAGCATCTGAATGGCCCAAAAACTAACCGCTATGAAGCTTCTCTGACAGCAAGTCCACCGCCTCGAATGCGTTAGCCTCATATAACAAATGACTATCCCTTTTCTCACTCCCTTCCCGTTATCATTTCTTGACTTGGCTTTGATCTCAACTGATTAGACAAGATGTTTTGCATTTCCAATTTCTGCGGAATTTCGCTTTCTGTACATGTTCCCCTTCTCGCCTTATCGATCTCTTCACTCATCAAACGAACTTTCCCGTTGAACTAGCAGCTCTGTTCAAGACCGGGCTGTGACTTCCAGTCGCAAGTTTTATGCCCCTACCCGCAGAAAGTGATAGCCTCATCTATGGTCAGCTGTGCTACTCAGTATGAATTATTTGCAACAAGTATTGCTAACCGCAAGGAAATTCTTAGCCACATCAGGCTCCATACAAAGAGAAAAGTGGGCGACTCTGGAAAGCACTTCAACCACTTCACCTCGCTCTTTTTCTTCAGTTCTCTTCCATGCCAAAAGCAATACTTCACCATAGCGCTCGCATAGAACCCTGAAACACAAGCTTCAGCAGTTAGACCCTCTCTCCTTTGGAATTCTCCACCCCTCCTCTCCATCCCTCTCTCCTTACCCTCCCTCAAATGGAAACACTTCAATAGACAGCATATTACATTAAATGACTGCCCGCCCAAGCTTCATTATGTAATAAACGCACTAAACTACCACGCTGAATTTTTGGGACTAGCCTGAGTCCACTCAAAGTGCACTTCCCATGCATTCATTGGCAAGTTTACGGTTCATTCAGCCTTGTTCTTCAATTTGATGGTGGTTTTATAAGGATTTCCGTACAGCTTCACATTAGTACCACCTAACTAAAACATCCATCGCTGAACCGACTGTATTTTGCTCTAGCTCATGAAAATGCTTAATCAATAAACGCGCACCGAAGTTGATCAGAAACAGTAGTCGTCGGTTTATATGAATTATCGTTTCTTACCCTGTACGAAAACCATTACTACTGTTTAAAAAAAACAAACGTTTCTGATGATTTTGGTACGAAAAAAAAAACTTTAGCTCTCACTAGTGCCGTGCAGCGAGGCCGTTTTACTGCACTTGGTATCCTTGATCAATATCATTTTGTTGCCTAAACCCATCACGAAATACAAAAATGCAAATCATAGCTTTTGACTCAAATAATACCTCTTCCAACAAGTGCAGATCCAACTCACAGATCTTACGCAGCGAAAAGCTGGCCTCCAAATAAAGAATATTTAATAAATTTTAACAATCATCATAGAATCTAGACCTCGGAGTCAACAGAATATGCTAAAGGGTGCAAATACGTTGTTGGTAAATCAAGCAATGACACGTGCAGCAACCGAAGGAACTTGGCATTGAATAGTGCACTGAATTCTCATTCATTAATTCCATTGCAGTCTTAACAGACGTGTGAATTTATGTGAAATACGGCTGCCAGGTGAACAAGCTGAAGTCGTTTCTAATTAAAAGTCTATGCAGAACACTGATTTGTTGGATGTAACTGTAAAAAGCAAATGGAAAATCACTCGACAGCGTTCTTCAGTTATTTCACCTTAATAGCATTAGCGCAAGCCGGAAACTGACTGTTAAAACTAATCACTGAGCCACGCTTCTTATCAAGTGGCCTCTACTGTACCTCATACCTTGCGCTCGGAAAATAAGAAAGCATAACCCACCTTTTAACATTTTGCTTTGAGCCAGCGCTACATATTGCACCCCAAACGCCTTCGAGTCCAATATTTAATAGGAAAGCCGCTGCAAGTTTTCGACCCTGCAAATGGGCCAAACTAAGCACTCTCCTAACTTAACAAATAAAAATTTAACTTCATACAATTCCCTGCAAATTAAAACTTGTCTAATGTGCATAAAAATCCTCGTTTCAAAATCCCACAAATATTCGCGGGTATTGTACAATATACGCAAAGAAATTATTCAAAACGTTTCACACGAAAAACGGGCAACATAGCAAACGATGTGTAGAGAACATAGAAAAGACGAACCTCGGGTGAAGCGAGGAATGCTGGCTCCCTTATCGCCTTCAGCAGCTCCTTTCGAGAGCATTCTTTTATTAGTTGATCAGAGTTCGAGTAGAGCTTCTTGATGAGCTTTTTCTAGATTTAACATTCTACAAGCATCGTCCGTCACGCCGAACCATTAAAAATTATTGTTGCAAATAACCGATTTGAAATCTGTATAAAAACCTTTTCGTACTTATAGCTAATCTTAAACGTAACTAAATTTCTTTATCTTTTTTTTTATATATGGGCAGTCTAGCACAACTGTATTGCACAAAACAAAAGCTCATTCATTGAGGATGCCTTTTACCAACTATTGACAACTCCAGTCCCTGTGAGAAATACCGCTACATGGGTGGCGTATCAAAATTTAGTTTTTTTCTTGCGACAGTAGTTATGTGATTGCGACTCAGTGTCGTAATGTTATCAGTAACAATGTTACTACTTATTGCTGAGCATTAAAAAGCAATCTCTCGTAACTTCGTTCAGAGAGCAATGTTTGCACAGGCCGCAAAGTTACTTTTTGGGAAGCAGTCACACAATCTTTAAAACGACATCTAAGCCGACTCTTAACGATGATCCTGAGCTTTGGTCGTCTCCAAAAATTGCTATATTTCGATCCTATATAAGTGAGCAGCAAGATCAAAATCGAATAATAATTCTTGCTGGGACTCCTTTCATCGCGATATTACATGAAAGAGCTCGATGAATCGATCACAAAAATATATTTGATTGAGTTATGTGAGAAATGACAAATTTAAAGCCAAATAGCATGAATGAAGTTCTGTTTCGAATACGCATTACAGTATGTACGTGCCAATAAATACGGCGGTTAGTGATAAGAACCTCCAAATGCTCGAATGGTGTGACAGAAATAGCAGTGTTTGCATTGACACTGGCTTTTTAAGCCGTAATCATAGCAAATGCCTGCAATACAGCACGTCATATACAAAGCAACATATAAATGAACAGTAATGTATAAAGAGTAGTAAGGACACATAAGCACCGAAGTTTCGGAGAAAGTGAAACAGACCGGCGTCTGCTGAGACAGTCACAGATGAATCGAAAAGGTGATAGAGTGACGACATTCCCACGTAGTCGTTAATGGGCAGAATAATACCATCAAACAGACGGGATCCTTTAATTTCGCCAAGCAGAGTGCCGTCCCCTCGAGTCATGACTGTGGCTAATATCTCCGCCGTCTGAACTTGGTGAGAGCCGACGACATGTCGTGCCGTCGGGCAATGACGAGGCGGTCCTATACCTTATGAACGAATTCGTCAGCATGTTCTCAGCACAAAAACGCCAACATTACCATTGTACATCAATTGCCCGACGGCACGACATGTTGTTGACTGTCATAAAGCTCAGGCGGTGGAGATAAACGCCAAAGTCCTGACTCGAGGAAACTGCACTCTGCTTCGCAAAATTAAAGCCGCCCACCTTATTGATCATATCAATCTACCCATTAACGGGTGCGTATAAATGTTCTCATTCTATCACCTTTTCGATTCTTCGGTGACTTTGTCCCATTAGACGCCGATGTGCTTCTCTATCTCCGAAACTTCGGCGCTTATGTATCGTTATTATTCCCTATACATTACTGTTCTTCTATATGTCGCTGTATATATAACGTGCTGTATTGCAGGCCTTTGCTATGAGTATGACTAGCATGTTATGCGAAGTTATGGTAGTTACATGGCGCGTATAAAGTTAAAGTAATTCAAAGAATTAAATGAAAATTCATTAAAATATGATTAGCTGAGGCAAAGTTATGTTTGAGGCTCATAAAAGCCACTCGTAGAGCACACCGTGTCACGAAGCACTCACCGCTCGTATGGAGCACAAGAAATTAAAGAAACCAAAAAAAAACTATAAAAATTGAGCTGCTTTAAGAGGAAATACACTGGAACCGGTAACGTATCCCTGGCTCATCGCCCACACTCACGCTCTTTGTGGCTCGCTCCTCCCACAGCCATCCCCAAGCTACTAAAATCCCAAAAATATCCATTAAAAGCCAGTTACTTCGAGCTGAGACACTGGTTAGGACGGAAACTGTTCAGTCATATTTTGAACGGGCTCGCGATTTCGCCCCTCGTTAATTCTATAGGTATTACACCTTTCTGTATACGTTCGTCGTATGTGTAAAACTCCCAGCTCAGTCACACCAATGTACGGGCTGGCGGCTTCGCCGCTCGCTAATTCTTTAGGTATTACATCTTTCCGTACATTTTTCTGGTATGTATGAAACTACGAAGTGCACAACTCACAAGGCTTCTCAAAAATCGCTGATAAATCACATCAATGTATGGGCTTGCGGCTTCGCCGCTCGCTAATTCTATAGGTATTGCACCCTTTTGTACATTTTTGTGAACTTCAATCCACCATATCGCAACCAATTCTTATCCAAATCGAGAAATCTTTGCATATTTGGAATCATCTCGACGAGATCTATCGACTGGGCTCGAAAAATCGTGAATTATGAGCTGCTGCATCTTGGCTCCGAAGTCGACTGGAGCAAAGCTTTTGGTATTTTGTTTTGATCAGTTTTGACCAAGTTTTGATCAGCTCGTGGAGCAACTGGATCTCGGTTACAGTCGCCCTAAGAGCAACTGGAGCCGAGATCCAGAACCCCCAAAATTGCAAAAACCCACATTTTGGGACTCCTGGCCGATCGATTCGGTCGTGAACTTGTGTCACCGACTTGGGTGTTTTATATAGCAATCAATAGGGTTAGCTAATTACAACAAAGATTATTTTAGCTCGATGATTAGCTAATTACAACAAAGATTATTTTAGCTCGATTAGATCGTCCGTTGCCTAGAAAAGAATTTTAAACTTTTCATTTCCATACTTAAGCGTAGTTTGCCACACTACAGAGCGCTTCACTCTCGAGCAGTATGGGAGAGGCTACACATTTTCGATAGCTCATCAATCACTGATTATAATAACGCAAACCGCATTTCTATCGGACTATTCGTTGCCGAAAAAAAATTCACAAAAATTCGATTTCCATAGTTGAGCCTTTCTGGACCAAATTGACGTATGTATTCCATCATATTTTTACTGTACAATATATACTTCTAGTCACTCCAAAAGCATGGGTATAATCCTCCGAGAATCCCTAGAATCAAGAAAAAGGAAAATAAAGCGAAAAACTGCAAGAAAATACAAAGCTCGAGATGATGCATACGACACTGACAGGCACTGAACCTATGGCTCCTCCTTCCTGTGCCCATAGCACTACCACTCATACCGCGGCGCATCCGAATATGTCCGCTTCTTTGTCCAAGATATATCAAGCCCGAACTCTTAAGTAGGGAAAATGCCTCCGGGGCCTATATTTTTGGCCCTTTCCGTCCCCCCGTAACCCTCAACCTATAGATCATTCCATGCAGAATTTTAAGTCGCAACTTTTGATAGCGGGTACTTACCTGTGCAGTAAACGATTTTTGAAAAATGGGTTAATAACGTAATTTTAAGCTGGGGTCGGACGATGGCTCGTTTTTAACGCTCATACTATATATATCTGGAAATTACATTAAAAAATATTAAGGTTGTAATTTGCGGAAATCCTACTCTCAGTTGATGTGAAGGAAGTTATGAGAGGTCAAAAAGTGCGATTTTTCAACTTTGTTAAGTGAAGTTTTCTGCAGCTCAATTTTGATTGTAGAATTACATTCTACGTGCAAAATTACCCCTAATTACCTAATTTCAGCCCGTAGGTCGAACTGGAGCCGATTTATGGCCGACGAAAAATTTCAAAAATGGAGCCGGATTTTTTTTCCGGAAATGAATTTTCTCGGGATTTTTTGATTTAGACCACACAATACGTTCCCACTTTATAACATACATCCACCCGAATCCGCAAAGCTCACAAAAACCCACTCAAAAACGGTTAGCAAATTCAGGTCCCATGCTTAAGAAAATTTCCGGATTCATATTCCGGTTCCGGATGGTTCTACTAAACTCTGCCATAAGTCCTGAGATGCCACTCCTAACTCCTATAAACAGTAAAAATTCCATTCAAATCGAACAAATGCAAAAAAGTTATGAGCCCTTGTTCTTAAGTATAGTATGAAAAGCACTACTGACCGGAAATACATCCCCTCAAGCTTTCCGAATTCAGCTGGCTAACGAAGCCGACCAAGCTGTTCGGGCCAGTAACGGATAGCAGAAAAAATTTGAAAAAGTTAATTTGTTCGAAAGCTAGAGTGATGACAAGCTTAAAATTCCTTAGAACCTTCTGTATAACATAGATATAGGTAATAGGCACTGAGACTCAACGAGTCAAAGCGTCGGCATAAACACTTCTACTGTTGATAACCCGTTCGCCGCATTTCGAGGTTCTTAACACCACCCGTCTGGTTTCCTGACACATCAATTTTATACACTTGCAAAATATCAGAAATGGTCCATCACACTTAGCCTACCTTAAAAAAAATTTTTAAGCCTTCGTTTGCTATGGGGCCCGATAAAATGAACTACTAAGTTACGCGTGTTACATATGTTTACGAGCCCTTCTTAGGTTCACGAGTTTACTTGAGCTTAAGCATTCAACCGTTTCTGGATAATAAGCGGCCGAAAATGCTAGATTTTTTTGTTTTGGTTTCGTTGGCCGCATTTCTGACTTCTCTCGACTGAACTTTGACGATAATGATAGACACCAAGAAACTCGCGGCACCCTGGCTCCCACATAACACGATTCAATGAACCAACAATGCTTATACGGTAGTCTGATCGATCAACTGTGTGGAGAAGTTGGATGTTAACAACTGTCGCACTGTAATACTTTTCATTAAAAGCAGCAAACAACACAAATGAAAGAATCGAACATCAAAACAACAAATTGCACAATAAAACCAACTTGTCCTTTCACTGAAACGAGTGCTTGATTCAGCATCTGATGGCAGTCACTTGGGGGAGATTCTGCGATGTTTCCAGGACCTTCGACTTCACCGTCGACTTCTGACCCACTCATTTTTTCTTCTCCCTCCATATTGAGAGGGCCTTAATTTTTAACAGACGGCTTGTTCGATAAAGAGTGAATTAAGATTTAAAACGTAAAAACTGCGCAATAATGCACAACTCCATGCCCGAATTCTACCGCACTAAAGCGAAAATTACGACACGAAAGCCAACACAGAAGTTCGTTAAGAAGCTCAAAAGTAAATTAAAATAAAATAAAAAGCTACAAAAAGTGCTATACCTCACAGCAAAAATGCAAACCACAGCTTGCGCGTAAGGCACGGAAACGCCTTGGCAAATGCCTCCCATTAAGTCGTAGTGATGTGTACCAAAAACCGAGCAGAAAAATTACGAATTGAGGGTTCTCGCAGACATTCTCGCAAGACAAGCAAACTGTGTCGATGAAACTGTATTACTTTAGAGCACACTGCGTTTTACACAGAAGATAAAATACTTTTTCCGCCTCAAAATACCTAAAAGCGCAAGAAAAAAACCTTTAGAAGTTACTTCTGAGCAAACAAATATCGTGGTTTTCTCGCCTTGATGATTCCAAATACCGCTACTCTTCCAAAATAGCTTTTCCGCGATATGTGAGACAAATAAATTCATACAGTCTACCAAAGCACATATTGTTTTTCGATATCAACCTTTTCATCCGCATAGTCGTTACATCTAAACTGAGTAGCACCAAAATAGACATGATGACTTTGAAAGCCACAAAGGATGCGCAATTAAGGGAGTCTACTGTAGACCCAACGTTTACACTGTTCCCGGTGCGATTTACAGATAAGATTATAACTGAGATTCGCAATTCGGCTGAGGATACGTCAACCCCACAACCTTGAACGATTCTGATCGTGGCGCTTATGACCAATGAATCTACGCGTGCGGAAATTTTGAAATGGCCTTTGTTACGGCGCTTACAACCATAGCGTAATCGTCCCCATCATCGATTTCCCATCTCTTACCTCCTTCATGGACATCCCCCTTCTTATCTCAATTGCGCCGTTTCCCACCACCATCATCCGCTCACATCAGCGAGTAAAAGATAACTTTTGCAAGATCTTGTATCGCCAACAACAAAAAAAATAAATAAATAAAAGATCACTAACGTTAACAGCAAACAACCGCAGTTCCATATGAAGGATGCGCAATTAAGGGAGTCTACTGTAGACCCAACGTTTACACTGTTCCCGGTGCGATTTACAGATAAGATTATAACTGAGATTCGCAATTCGGCTGAGGATACGTCAACCCCACAACCTTGAACGATTCTGATCGTGGCGCTTATGACCAATGAATCTACGCGTGCGGAAATTTTGAAATGGCCTTTGTTACGGCGCTTACAACCATAGCGTAATCGTCCCCATCATCGATTTCCCATCTCTTACCTCCTTCATGGACATCCCCCTTCTTATCTCAATTGCGCCGTTTCCCACCACCATCATCCGCTCACATCAGCGAGTAAAAGATAACTTTTGCAAGATCTTGTATCGCCAACAACAAAAAAAATAAATAAATAAAAGATCACTAACGTTAACAGCAAACAACCGCAGTTCCATATAGGAATTCACCCAAACCGTAAAAGAACATGGAAAGATGAGCACAGAGATAAATAGACAAGAAAGTGAGAAGACAAGAAAGGAATGAAGAAATGGACGTGGGTATTGCATGCGACAATTTTAAAAATGTGTGTAGCAGACACCAACGACTGCGTTCAACAATTGCACTCTTTGCCATCTAACAAACATTAAAAAGAATTCAGTTTAGCTGAAAGCGATAGAATTCGTGGAACCATTCTTAAAGAGATAAAATAACCGCAATAACTGCTATACGCGCATTCGTTATGCTATTTTATCGACGATCACCTTTGTTTGTGTTGACTGCCTTACGGAAACTGCACGTTCTTTTTCGTATTCGATCATGTCATCTGATTCAATTCATTTCCGTTTTGTTCGTCATTTTCGAGAGATATGGGAAACAAAAAACGCACCTCACATCGCCCTCACCATGCGTGCTCTCTTGTGATTACTTTTATTTACTTTTAATTAATGAATTGTTGCACCCAATTCAACTATGTGTGGTATAACAATGTAAAAAAGGCGGCTGAGAAAGCGACCGTACAACGAGGCACCGCAAACTTGTATACAAAGAAGTCAATACGGAGGCTAGAAAAAACAAGCAACTATTTGCTCGGTACACAAGTTTGGGGATGACATTTTTGACACAATTCTACGCTCGCCCTCAGTTCGCTTCTGTCCATCGCAAAAAAAAGCATCACACCCCTGTGGAAGTGAAGCACGCCCCTCTAGAAAGCAAGTAATTTCCACTAGCAAAAAATGGAAACCAAGTGAATTCAAATGACACAAAAAGGCTTCTCCGTTGGTAAAATAAAATAACGCCATTCACATGGGCTACAACCTCGCGCAAATGAAGACAGGCCAACACACAACCACCCACTCATAATGCTTTGACCAAGCAATAAACTGCATAGCGCCAATTCCATTTGAAAATTTCCCGCTTAACAGGAAATCTGTGTTGGACGAAAATGCAATCGATTGCAGCTCAATCCCTCTACACACAGAAATGAGGAATCAATTATACGTAGTCCTCGCGCAACTTCCGAACGCTGATGCTCTGCACGAACGACGACCATGGCATTGAAGCATAACTTACGTGCAGCGTTAATCTTTCAGCATCTAGGGTATACGCAGCATGCTGCGATTACCTCAAGTTCTAGACCACCAAAAACCAAATCTTCGAAGTCTTTGCGAGAAATCTATCCCTTAAAAAAGGTCGTTTCTGCGCATAAAAACACACCAATACAAGGTTATCGAAGTTTGCTTCAACTACGCACTGTGTTAATCCTCCTAAACCTTTTTTTGCACTTTTGCATCGCGATTCAAAAGCGCATTGCAATTCCGATTTGTCAATGTCTGTCTTTAGTTTACCTCGAGGCTCTGAGGAGACATAGAAACTAGAAATTCGATATATGTAATCAATCACGAAGAAAAGCATAAAACGCTTATTTTCAGCTCGATATGTATGCTCAACTGCTGCCTAACTTTATTACAACTTTCCCACATGACTTTGTGGGTGGGGAGTTTGCTCCCTAGGATGATTACTTGGCAGCTCAGGCACCGTTTATAATCAGGCTACATCTTATGTTCATACAGCATTCCCACGATAATCCCAACTCAATACTTCTCTCCTTTAACCGT
>JPKZ01003257.1:360515-374956 GCA_000803305.1 Toxocara canis | reverse complement strand
CCCCCCCCCCCCCCCCCCCCCCCCCCCCCTAAGTGAGGAATTTTTTGGACTTTGTTGAGACGGTGCCCACAATCCAGAGATTTCAGTAATAGAAAATTCTAAAGAAAAATTCGAATAAAACGAATAAAAAGTTATGCTTTCGACCTCTCCAATGCTTTTACATGTTATTCGATGAAAATGCTGATTTGTACCGATGCGCAAGTTTATTCTCATCCAGATGAGCCAAATGTTGGCGTAGACAAAAGTCAGGCATCAGCCATACAATCAAAGAGAACAGAAACTAGAAATAAGTAACAGGGTTACCTGTTCACGACGTTCCTCTTCGATGCAATCAACAGGTGCACTCACCACCTGCCGCAACGCTTCTACCGTCAACGGCAATCCGAATGCCTCACTTTCTGAAAGAAATAAGTGCTCAAACATAGCCAGACAATTAAACACCAACGCTTTCGAAGAGAACAACAAATGAACCACATATCCCCATTACCAAATCACTTAAATTCTATGCTCTCGAATTCACGGAGTTTGCATTGTAACAAAATAAATTTAAGAGTTTCCATATGAATGCTATGATTCTGAACGTTAAACTATCTTTTGCAGTGTCACTTCGAAAGCATCGACCATCGCTTTAGGACATTTCCTTGCACTAGCAAACTACGGACACCTACCTGCCAGATATTGGTCGTTTTTCATCTCCCCTCCCTTCCAAACCTCCCTTTCCCCTTCAAGCACCGCCAGGAACAAGATGAGGACCATCCCAGGTAGTAGGTTACACGTACCAAACTCCTCCACGTTAGCTTTTCTGGATTCCCCACTAAAAGGCACATAATTCAAAAAACGGTTCATTCATAACCAGCAGCAAATAATTCCTCTTTTAATTTGAAGAAAGAATACCCTCATTTCACCGTCAAAGAAACCTAATGAGCTGCCCCTTCTTTCCATTTCTCTCCCCTTTCTCCCTGAATATTCTTATTCTTATTCTTACAGCTCCGGCCTTCAGTGCGATGTCTCGATGTTACTGAGGCAATCGTACGCCGAGCACATTCATCTCTTCGGCTATTTTAGCTTGTTGTTAAGAAGCACCCGCTAGCTGGGTTGCCAGTGATATGATGGGAAGCAGCCGTGAATCCAACCCAGGTCTCCCCGCATGCGAAGCGGGGCTCTACCACTGGGCTACTTCCGCTCGCTCTCGCTGAATAAGCTCTCAACAACTGCTTACTATCACGAGGGGTTGCGAAGAATGTGTTGCGTCTGGAGGCGTGTCTCGACTCTGGTGGACTCCAATCGATACTCATATCGATCGAGAGAGCACTTTCATCAACAATACTTTGGGTGGCGCCGTTGAGCATTCCGGAGAAGTTGTCCGTCTTGTCAGCACCTCCTCTCGACGAAACACCATCCCTATCAGCATCACCCACCGCCAATGCCATCAGTAAGTTACCCTTCGTCACAAATGGGATCGCAAATCGTTGCACATCCTTACCCGATGCCTACAAAACTGCAATGTTCCATGCCAAATTTGCAGCGCCTACCCCAACGTCTTTGCCATTTTGTCACTTTTGATAGTGATGTCATAACAGGGCTGTAAGCCGTTAAAATTTAGTCAAAAGAACCTAAGGTAAAAATTTAGTCAAAAGAACCTAAGTTTTTTGCTTTACGACCAACGAAATATCTTTAACACCTCTTGGTACTTATGCTTCCACTCTGCACAAAATTTTATACAATACATTAAAACAGTGGTGCTTAACGCTTTTCATATTTTTTAGATATCGCTCTGATAACTTAGATCCCTGCAAGCCAGTAGTCACAATCAAAACTACAGGAAAGGCTTAAACACTAAACTGCTGACTGAGTTCACTAACAGCAAAATAAAGCAATATTTCAGGCATTGCTTTGACCTCATGTTCTATCAGACAGTCAACGAAAGCGACGTAACTCTTTGGTATTGTTACATGGCTAGAAGAACGTGCAACAGAATAAGGATGCGATCGGCGCGTAAAAAATTCTATTTTTGACTTGAATATGAACAATAAAGCCTGCTGATGACCGCGGAATAGATGAGAAACACTAATTTCTGCAAAACACTTCGCGCACAGCCTACGTTTCAAAGCTGCAGCTCTAAAACGCCTGATTACAGCGCAGCGTTACACCCCCGTAGAACTCATTTCACCAGTCCATTTCCGGTGCTGTGATGTGTACACTGACAACAATAAGGATAAGGAAGATCTTCATAGATAAACAAAAGGCTGTTGTGCCGAGTACAGAAAGGCATCTCTCTGAATTAAAAAAATTACGAATGCAAGGCGAGAGGAGAGAAAGAAGCGGACACCCAGTCATTATATTGTGAAAAAAATTAAAGCAGAAGCGGAGTAAAATAAGGATGAAGCTGCATCCACCTTCAACATCTCAGCTACGTCACTCTTGTCGAAGAGTAGCGAAGCATCCTCCTCCAGACCTACAGCAGCACGTTCCTTCCCCTCGCCGTCAACTGCCTCGCTAAGTGCGCCGCACGCGTTGCCCTCTGCCAACAGATTCAGCGAGATGTGCGACCGCATCGCACGCTCTTTCACCACCTATAACTTGTACCATTAAGAGAGAGAGCACACGGACATCAGAACCACTATGGGTGACAAAAAAACCCATAGCCAGGAAACTTCAAATATATTGCATTCCGTTAAAGTAGCCCGAAATGACGGTAATTTCGATGAGCGCAGAAAAAAAATGCCTTTAAGTAGACGAGAAAGGTAAGCGAATTTGCCCAGCTGGAACGTTTTTCAAAAGCATTCACCGCAAGGAACCTCAACAGGATAGATGCACCGACCAAAAAACGGAGAATTCAAGTCTTCCCAGCTTTCACGCAGCCAAACAAGAAATAGGCAGGTAGCAGACAATTCAAGAAAAACGAAAGCGATGTCCAAAAGCCTTACATAGCGTCATAAAGCGTCACGTATCAACGTAGACGACAAAGACTGTGAGGAAGCAATTTATCAAAAGTAGAAAGCAAAAAAAAAAGGGAAAAGCCTGTGCCAGCAATGCGGCCAAATCGGGAATTGGGATTTTTTCACCAGAACAAGGGGTTTTCCAGAAAGCATATACTAGGAAAAAAGGAGGATTGTTGAATTAAGCGCTTGAGAGACAAACCTTGACAGAAGATCTTTTTCTGGGTCCGCTCTTGACCAAACTTTTCCGCATTAACTGCAACTGCTTCAGAAAGTCTTCGTCGACTGTGAAGCTTTGAGAGACAAAAAATATTTAATAAACACCTCAGCTAAACCTCATACCGCGCTGTTCTATACTTCAAGAAAGCAAACAAACTAACGTTTAAAGCTTGATTAAAACAAACGGTTATTTTCATTCATCTCATCCTTTCTTGATTTAACTTTCGAGTGTCTTCAATAGTCCAAAGTACGACTGGGGTTTCTTCAAAATCACTGAAATTCCTTCCGTTATTTTAAAACATCCTTGACCCTAGCGCGTCTACTGCATATATGACTGCTAAACAGAGATCAAGCTACCTGCTGAACGTGCTGACACAAAGACGGTATTGCCATGAGCTGGCTACTAAGATTCAGATATCTCGCAACCATATTGTGTATGGCTATACGCTTGGCTCCTCCAAATCCGGATGAGGATTCCACCGCAATCGCTTGCAGAGCAAAAGAAAGGCGAAACAGTTCGATAATCACCTGAAATTATAACTTGTACTCTCAGCCAAACTGCAAAGTACCAACCCCAAACATGCGGCGGTTCTAGCTCATCCATATTTTTCACCTTTTCACTGCGCCATATCGTAGAAGCTGTAAGATATGAATTATGTGGGAAAAGGCAGTACCTTATGGTATGGAAATGAAAGAATATCACTATAACAAGAAAAACTCCAAAAAGTAAATCGAGAGCGTTCTTTATTCGTTTTGCTAGAATAAAGACTTGACGATGACAACCACAACAATAACAAAACAGAATAGCGAATAAGAACTAAATAAACGGTCAAAGACACTGACCTGCGATTAACAAGCTTAAGTGGAACAAGCAAATCGACGCTAACAGAGCAATACTTTGGACTTTTTCCTTCGGCTAGTAATGAAGCGCTGTTTAGAAATAATAAAATCCATAAAGACAAGTAAGATTTTCAGTTTGATAAAAAGACAAAAAAGAGGTAAAATGAACATTCAATGAACAAACCTCGTCGATCCCAACTTCGACACACAAAAGAGCCATGGTGCATAAAATTGCGTCAATATGTTCCATCATGTTGCTTTCTCTTACTTCTGGTACCAAACATACGCTCCTGAAAACAGTCACATATAAGCTCTAATAACAGAAATAAACAACCAAACATATTTTGCAGTGAGGCAAAGACCTATGCTGATGCAATCCGAGTGATCGACTCGGACATCACTGCACGAGTGTCCCATCTGCATCCAAAACAAAAATAATAACAAGTAGCAAACAGTGTAGAAAAACGTTTCTGCGAAAGTTGCGGAAACGCGGAAAACATGAAAACTATACAGAAAGATCGAGATAAATAAAAATATTAGAATGAACCGAAATATGAGAATAAACTAAGGGAAAAGCAAGGCAAAACAGCTCAAAAGATGACGAGGAGAGCGGAGACAAATTCACCCGCTACTTAATAATCAGTACTTCATTCTTAGTTGTCAAGAAAACGACAGCAGTACTCACCACATCAACTGTCACAACTTCGAACCGAATGCGTGCCACATTGGCGACAAATGGAATACAGTGAGACCTATTTGCAAACGAACATTCACTAAGCTGAAAAAGGAACGCACGCAGAAGTTGCCTAGAGGGGAGTGACGCTGCTGGAAATTCAGAAATCCAAATAAGTTATTAGAAATCCACATTCCCACACTTTTATTATGGTTAAAGATAACCCTCTTGTTACACGTAATCAATTATCATAAAAGAAGCATCATTTGTCACTGGACGATTATTACGACTGGGGAGTGAAAGGCGACTGCCCTATCCCCTCATTCCACGTACGCCACTGCGCTGAGATATTAGGCTGCTGCACTTCCACCCATCCAGGAGAACTAATATGTTTTCAGTACGTAATTTCGCTTACTTTCAAACATTGTGTCAAACGCTTTTGCAATTCAAAAAAAGCTCCTCAAAAGTCATTTCCAGCAGCAAAAGCAATCACGGCCATAACATTCAGATAAACCCAAGAGACATGATGTTCCCATTCCCGCGGGAAGCATAACCGACGTTACAAGACATTGTATAAGTCGTTAAAAAATAGTGAAATCAAAGCGACTTTCAACTCCATGAATTGCTTCACTTTATAAATTAGGCGATCAAGCTTAAGAATGAAATTGAGCTTCGATTCTTGACGTCAAAGGATAGAGACGGAAGGATTTTATTGAGGAGAAGCTTCAGTTGAGGGATTTTTACTGGAGAAGGTACTTATGACTATAAAATCACAGCGATGAAAATTTACAAAAACAGGTATATGACGCTCAGCCACGGCCAAGAATAAATGCGAGGTTGCCTTAGAAAGGTAACGCTAGTTATGCAGCGGCTATCAAGCACTGGTTCAGAATATGCGGCAACCAAGTACTGGCTTATTCTTCAGTAACCTCAGTTCTCAAACAAGTCCGAAGCCGTCCCACTCACTTTGAAGCTCGTCGGACATGATATTCACCTGGTCGCAAATTTCTCGCACTAAAAAGCGTTTTGCAGTTTGATATGAAAGGCATACGTGGAACGTGAGAAAAGACAGTAATTGAAGTAGTGACTTGCGTCCGAATTTTTTTTTTCTTTTAGTAAACCGAAATGCAACCAAGGCCAAGCTTTCCAATTTAATGCAAGCTCTCGCCTAGAATTTATGACGGATGCGTCCCTGTTTTTTTTCTGCGTTTTCAAAACGAGGGGAGAGAATTAGGGCAGGTGCTGGAAGGTCCTATCTATCTCTGCCTATCAGCTTGATTCTTATCGTTCTAATAACAAATAACTGCCGTGATTGAACTGATTTGTTTTACTGAAGTGATTCTGCGTACATCAACTAGACAGCCATCACGCACCGTTATCTCTTGTGAAATCTTCAAAACAATTTAACTTATAGGCAACTTGTGCGAAGATAAACCTAATATTTCCGCCATAAACAAACTTATATTATGTTTTTTAAAGAAAAATAATACTAAAACGATTTACTACCGCACCTATCGTAACGAACTTTGCTGTCCATTCAGTGCGCGGAGTTTCTGCGATGATCTGGTGCTCTAAGTGAAAAAAAAAAAACAGGTTAGCATACTTATAGAGCATATTGGTGAAAGGAACGACGTGTTTCTGCATAAACATCTGATCGGCACGAGAACATTTCTCCACCGTCAACTGAACGTCGGCCACATTAGGCACATACGGTAAATGTGCTAATAAAGAAACGTTGTCGTGCCTGCAAACATCAGTGCTCTTCAATGTGTTAAAAGTGCAAACGTTTATACTATTGTAAGCATAGCAACAGTTCGCAGACGCACAGTCATTCAACTTCTATGGACCAAACAAACGAAGAGCGCTGAAGTCGTGCTGTGTCTACGTCTACCTATATGCTTTTCTTTTTCAGTCATATGTAATGATCCGCAAATAAAACATATTTGATAATCTGAAACATACGTGCACTATAAACATCCCGAACTGTCCCCTCCTAATCCCATCAGGGGATTTTTGAATCCGACCTTCACATAAATGACAACACGAACTTCGAACCACACAAAAATGAAAAACCTGCCAATGAACATTTCGCACTGGCATGTTCAATTCGATGCGGTACAACAATTAGGGAAGTATGTTAGTTACCTATCCAACAATGTATGAAATATGTGTTGCGTATCGAGGCGTACGCAAGGATCTGCTACCAAAGCCAACTGTAGAAGCGTTCCGAGGAACGAATCTGCGAAAATCGTCGCCAGATATGCTGTCTTGTACTTCGTCGCTACCTTAAAATGCGCACAATGAAATGATCCTATGGTTTCGCCAACAGAAAACTTCCGAACGGTTGATTCATCAACGCCTCTCACATTCAGCTTGGAAGAAGCTTTCTTCCAGTTCAACCACAGGTAATGATCGCGTATCACAATAAAAACAAATGAACGCCGGTGCTCTCACGATGAATTAGCGGTTGCAACGAGCACAAAGTTACCGCCGCTTGATGAACCATCCACATAGAGTAGTAAGATTCAGTTAGCCAATTACAGAAGAACCGAGGGCATTTCGTAGGATAACAGGAAAAAAGTGCTGCTAGTATTGACACAAAAGTGGCACAATATTCCCCTAACGCCATAAAATACGATATCACCTTGGTTTCATATTGCTGGAAATGCGATTCCTCATCTTTGGCACAACAGAAATATGCACTGCTCTACGGTACGACCTTGCCCTAAATCTAAGCCTTTAACCTTCTTCACCACTCCAAATCGCTTCCCATTCTTCCTGACAAAAACGACCCACTGCTATGCTACCGGAATTCTATTAAACTAGGTGAGCATGCAAACCCAGCTTAGTTAGCTGAATTTCACTGATCTATTGATCATCGAGACCAGAAAGACTCATGAGTGGTATTACTCGCAAACATGTATGCATTTCTGCGNGAATGGGGAGGGGGAGAGGGTAGAAAGAACATACTCAGACTATTGCAGTAGAAATTGTGCATTAGTCATTCAGCCGCCTATCCATAACAAAACTAGCGCAAAGCACAACCAGATTAAACAATATTCACAAGTATAGTAGCCACGATACCTTCAATAGCGTTTTGACAAGAACATGTTGCAAAAAAGCATCGCCGGGTTTCAATGCGCGTCCACCTTCGCCTAATTTGGGTATATTGCCCACCGTGAACATCATTATTTCCACCTGAAAATCTCCACAATTAGCCATAATTGCACAGCAAAAGAGATCGCTTCTCGTTCGAGTTATCTCCCTGCGTCATTATCGACAGTTTAGGTGCATGATTATGTTCGCTGTGAACGTTCAACTCTTGATTTTCAGTTAAGATTATCAACTACTGACCTGTCCACTTAGTTACAATATGCTGTTAAGCGAAATTTCAATATAGCTATATATGCATCCTTTTCCCATTCCCTAATCACTTCTTTTAAGGACTGCGTACAGCCAATAAAAATTCTGAACGGTCTGCAAAAAAACTCGAGAAAAAAGAATCGCTCAGAAACCAGAGGAAGCTAACCGTATAAGCTCACTTAGCTCTAAAAATAACGCGACTCCCTACAACATCAGCCCGACACACAGTTGTAATATATGTATCAAAAAATGTTCAACGTATCATTTCTATCACGAAGTGCTCAATTTATGAGCTCGTGAATTCTTTCGTAACCATATCAAAAAAAAAAAAAAGAAAAGGAAAAGATAAGAGAAAAAACAGAAAAACAACCTTCTGGTAATCCGGAAGTGCGTTTGCGTAATCTCCCATTGCGTTGATGAGAGTTTCCTGGTAAACCTTCTCCTGTTCGACTGATGGGCATTCTTTGGACTGCTGAAACTCGACCGATTGGCGCAAATGTTTCAACAGGGAGTTGAATATGCCTGAAACTCAGGACACTGCCGTCGAAACAAAACCGGCAATTCATTAAGCCAACACTCGGAAGCAAGAGACAAAAATGGTCCTTCTGCCGATCCTCATGAGAAAAAAAAGAAAAGAAACCAAAAAATGTAACATGGAAATAAGAGATACCAAGAAGCGAAGGTCCAATAGTTGTGCCAGCGATTGAAACAATACTTGAAAGCACACTCGCTATGCCAATACGCACCGACGCGTTCGAGTTTGACATATTCTCCAAATGATTTATCAACGCCTAAAATGCTCAGCCATTTATTGACGAATCCCTTTTTCCTCCCACACATTCTGGACTTATCATTACTCAATTTCCACATTTACCTCTCATCTCGACTTTCAAGTATCTAGACTTTTTACCTGCATGGAATTCGCCACCCCGATCCTGCACTTTGTACTGAATGACCTTGCAAGCTCTGCCTTCGGCGCGTTACAAAGCAAAGCTTTCAACTTCGCATGCGCTGACGACAACCAAAACGTGTTTGCAACACAAACATAAACAAACGCGTACCTGAATAACGAAGCACGGATCTTTGATACTGTACATTATTGCACGAAATGTCATCACAGCGAATGCTGCTGGGGGGTCCCACTTCTTGTGGAGATCGCAATGCTTTAGCACTGGTTCCAACACCGAGATCAGTCCAAACGGTGCTTTGGCCATGAGCTCCCTGAAATCACTTTGATAAAGCTGACGAAGACGAAAAAAAAAAAACAAAAAATTGTTTCCAAAATTTATTCGGATTTGTTGGCTTCAAATTTCATTTCTCCCTTCTCCTCAAACAAAAACCTCGCTTGAATAGAATGCAGCCTTCGTGTAAAGCTCTGCAAAAAAACAAGAGTTCCTCCTACAAGACACTACCGCTAGAAAAACGGCACTCAGCATGGATTACGCAACTGGCGTTGTTCTGCTGATCATCCCTACGTAAACACCTAAATAATCCCATCATAACAAGTCCTAACAAGTAATATTAATTCCTTCTCAAACTAATAACTCCTGCTAGTAATAATAAAGTAGTAATAATTTCTTCTAGTAGTGATCACTTAAAAAGTATTAACTCCTCGAATTGAAGAGCTCTTCTTGGGTATTGTGAGAAACAGAAATCACAAGGACTTCATTCAAGCAAACGTATCTCGACGATCGTTAATCCGTTTTCTCTACATGTCAAAGAACAACAACGAGGAAGTGGAAGGAAATTTTCAAGGAGAAATGATGAACACCTCCCTTAATATGAAAACGAAACATACACAAATACGTACGTCGGAAAAAAAAACTTTCAAATCTAGGCGCAAAATTCCTCCATATTTCAATACAACAAGAACGAATCGTTTATTCCCTGGCGATCTTTGGGAAGAAAAAAATTGTACATGCAGGAAAACTCAAGACAGCATTGATATAGTCAGTACTAATAGCTGCGCACTCAAATCTACTCCAATTTTTAAAATAATGCCTAAATGAGATGTAGCAACACTGTATCAACCTAAATGACCTAAAATGAAAACAACAAATCAACAAACCTCAGAAACTGATCTGACAGCGCTTTCGGACTGTCCGCAACGCCGTCGACGGCGTATGGTTGATCCAGAAAGGGCGGATTTACCACTGTTTCCGCGTTCTCCTCATTTTCGAGAGAATCTGAAACACAACATTCATTATGGATGTGACGCGCAGGTGACAGCAAAAAAAGAACATTCTCAGATAAGCCAACCTTCAAACCACCGCCCATAAAAGGCATTCCTAGCTATCCCCACCCCTTTCCCCTCACATTATCCATATATGAACAGCACAATCACTCAGTCTTTCCATGGCGTTACCATCGAATGAAGCACACTTACAGGAAACGACAAAAAAACTATCAATAACATGCCATGAACATGCAGGGGGCCAGTTCAGACAACAGCAACTTGACAGATCATGAAAAGACATTTAATGCTTACCATAATTTTAGCAAAACTTATCGCTGACCTGAACTTGCGGTCTTTAAAGTCTCAGAGATTCCGACAGCTTTTGAACAAATTTCAGTGCCGGATGCTTTTGAAGTGAGGCTCCCGAAAAAGACTATGTGTAAGTGAAACCCACTAAACAGTCCTAATCGAAGATCGACAAACCATCATCCTGAAGATTGAAGAGGATAGACGGGACGATTTTATCCATATGTTGCTTCTCCCAAATACTTGCTTGAAGTGGGTCCGTCGCCGATTTCCACAGTACACCTTCAAATAGATAATAGATTGCCAGAAGAACAGCACTTTTCAAAAATACGACTAGATAAACTTACTTTAAGCGGATTTCATAAGGACCGTTACAAAGAAATGGAATGCAACTTAAAGAGATATATCCTTGAGGCTACAGCGTACCGCTTATAAAGAAAGTGTAAAAATATGGTCAGTACATATACATTCATCGGCGTGCTCACATTCATAAATATGACAATAAGTAGTGGTGGAATCAAAAATCATGGTACGCAAAATAAAAAATAAAGCCAATGTAAAACTATCTTAGAAAGCATCACAACAATAGCGTTTAGTTACTCCTCAAAAATGAACCGAAAAGCGCTAAGCCAAGGTGGAACTGCACTGTTTTTGCGAAAACTGCCCATGAGCAACTATTTTCTACGTTTCGCAAATTTTAACCACGTAAGTAAGCATGAAATTCGAGCATCCATAACTTACAATCAAGATCATCACAAACTTTCCGGTGGAGATTATATACTATATATAGCTAATTTCATGGCCATACATAAAAACGAGAACGGGCAACCTCTGAGGCCTCGCAAACCGGCGTAGCGAATTGCTTTCGCATCTGTTCCCTGATTCGAGTGACACATCGCCGCGAATTTCGATATAAAAAAGTCGTATTGCCTATGATAGGCTGGCGTATTCTCTTCAATATTCGCGAAACTGACGAATGAGTCCGTGGCCAGCTTCTGCGAAGACATTCAGAGTTTTGTTTGTTACAAAAAGAAAAAAATCGCTGCAAAATTACAAAAAATTATTGGTGAAAAACTTAGCCGCAAACATAGGATACCGGCACTGCAAAAGGAAAGAGCTAAATCCCTCCAGCTATTTCCACAACAATGCTTTTAATCAATTCCTCTCGTAAGTTCGAAAGTGACAAAATAACTCTCTAGGCATGCAAACGATTCATGTCGTAACTGTTCTACACGGAAGTAGCAGAAGCAGCGCATTTATACTATGGTCGCGGATGTAACGCATCGTGTTATCCGTGTTCGAATAAGCCCACTCCTCCTCCTCCTCCTCCTGCTCTTCTCCGTCCCCTCTAGGTATGCTGAAAAGCCTCGCTCTCGACATGACGCCTCCCTCCCCCCTCTGTCAAAAACGCTAACGATTGCTGCTGAATTCTGTAGTGATGAAAAAGTGTTATTCTCTAGATGTTAAAAGCGCCATTCAGCAGGTTATTTAAAAGTAGCGCTCTCTCATCCTCCTCAACAGACACCGCTTTCAATGAATTCATTCAACTTTAAAAATCTGTGAAGTTCATATCCCTTGCGGCTCCAATCCTCACGCAATAGCATGAAAGCCATAATAGCAACAGATCAATAAAAACAAGCATTTATAAAAATCATCCCGCTGAGAGCCGCATGCAGCTTAAAATGCCTACCTCCATCTGGAAATTGTTGGTTTCGAGCAGCTTCTGAAGCATCTTCAAGAAACTTTCAATGAACTGATTAAGACTCGATAAGTCGTGACAGCTCTGCAGCAACTGATCCATCGCTTCAACTGAGATCTAAATCATTTCTTCTTTCCATACTTGCGAAGTCGTTCTGGCATTGTCAACAAAAAGAAGACGTTGCCCAGTTCGTAAGGAAGTAAGGCACATCGACTTCTCTATGTTAACAAAGGCGCAAGCAGACCAGCTTAATTTATTCAAAACTCGCTCCTTCCTCACTCCTCCTCTCCCCCTCCCCCCCCCCCCCCCCCCACCCCTCCCAACTCACCTTCGCCGCATCATAGCATAAAGTCTGACACTCAGTGACTGAGAAATTTGGAAAACGCTAAAAGCAATCGGTAATGAACGATGACAAACACATCATACCTTGACCTGATTGTAGCGCTGTCGATAGAGATCCCTTGACATACGCCACACAATATACTCGCCTATTCGATCTAGTTTCTCGGGCTGAGAAATCGCGTAAAACGTCAACTTTTGCATATTTGCATGGATCAGCCCCTCTGTTAAAGACCTGAAATTGTACATACGCAGCTCTCCTCAATATCCTCCCTGTGAGTAATGACCTGAAAAAAAAGGAAAAACTCCAAAATGGCTAATTACAAAGACATCAATTTTAAACGGGTGACGATGTTCCTGAATTTTCAAAGAAGGCCTAAGACGACGGCAAGATACATCTTTTAGAAGAGGAACACTTGTAGTAATAGTATCACAGTTTGTCGAGCCCTGAGACGACGTACAACTATTATCGGTCCTGCTTCTCACCAGTGGAGTACCAGGCTGGTCCTCAGAACAAGGGGGACATCAAAGTTGCCTCACGCCCGCGAAAAACGTCAAAACGAAATGCGAAAAAAAACTGCAGATTTAAATTTTAGAGCGGACGACATCGCAGATATTGAAATTTTATAAGGGTCGCCCTCCTCTTTAACTATACCCATGAACAAGTTTGCCAGTTTTTTCAACAAAACGAATGTTCAAGAACTTGCTTCAACTTTATACGTCCATTTATTCTACCTCATATAAGCATTCACTGATTCATATCTCACACTGTCGGTCTGCATATGTAAGGAAGGCTAATTTCGTGATCTAACCCTGATCAAGCGAGGGAAGAAGTGAGACAACACTTATTGAACGAATCGACTGATTGCAATGCGGCAATCGAAGCCAACAAATGTTCTGTTCACTACTGCCTAATCTCAACATCGTCAATGAAAGCAATTATCAATGGAAGTAACTGTACGAAAATATGCACGGGTGATGCATATCTGCCAAATTCCGTTTCCGCCTCCCTAACAGCTGCTCGCATAGGAGTACCAAAACGACGGAGCTGATGGCGCTTTAGTGTGGATCAATTCGTCAACGGATTGTATGCATTCTTAACACCAAATGATACATCCTAATCTCCACACAGTACTTCCTAAAACTTCCATTACTGGCGAAAATCAAAGTACTCAGACCCTAAAATTTCTGAAATAAGAAGGGAGCTTACAACCTCGAGGACTCGGTTCAAAACCACAGAGATGATGAAAGGAAATCAAACATAAACAAGCCTATATACCTGGGATAGATGGCATCTACGAGTCGACGATATCGAGGTTTGCATGGCGCGCAGCAAAGCATGAGGCCATCCATGGTTGCGTCGAGCACGCGCTCTCCTACAGCGCTTTGCTCAATTCTTCTGCAAACGCTTCATCTCGCATACGCCAGCCGATAACGTTCCTCACACTTACCAGCAGAGTGACTTCAAACATAAACTTCATCAATCGCAGCACAAAACCTACCTTACAGCTCATGCGCAAACCGTGCCAACACTTCTTCTGGACGGCTTACGCACTTATACACATCGTTCATCGGCGAGCGCATAAGTCTCGGCTCGATGACTTTTGTTTTGAACGAGAAATGAGCGTTTGTCATTTACAACTCATTTACAATAGCGTGCCGCATTCGATGATTAATGCAATTAATCAAAGTTTAAAATGGAAAAAACGTTCGCGTGGAACAAACGAGAAGCAAAAAAAATTACATGTCATAAAGAGCGAAACAAAGCGGATCCGAACGCCTTGAAAATGAAACGCCAGATGAGCAGAAGAAAGCACGAAAAATGAAACATTAAACAGAAACGCCACCACACACGCACGCACGCACACACACACAAACACACACACA
>JPKZ01003257.1:350091-360396 GCA_000803305.1 Toxocara canis | reverse complement strand
CCAAGAAAAAAACACAGACAAACACACACACACCATAAAACACACACATATACACACACACACAAACACACACACCCATGCATACACATATGCACACACATACACAGCCATACACACACAACATATACACACACACACAAACACACACACCCATGCATAGACGTATACACACACATACACACACACAGCCATACACACACACATATACACACACACAACATACACACACACATACACACATACACACACACACATACACACACCACACAAACACGTACACAAACACAAACACACATACACAGCATTACCTGATTTAACGCGTCGATCAGCCGCTTTGCTCGTTCGAAGTCGTCTGCGCACAGCAAAATCACAAAAGTGAGCATAACAGGTGTCAAAGCGAAAGATGGCTTCGAGCTATAGAGTTACTCCTTCTCCAAGCATTGTCCACACTTTCGCGATAAAGCCTCATCGATTTCTTTTTTAAATTTCACACTTCGAAAAGCATGCCAAAGACGCCACATTGACCAGCTTGTTTTACACTGAATTTTTCTCGAAAGGAAACGTCACCGCGGAAACTCCCGCGTTATAGTTTTTGAATAAGCGCCGCGTTCCCACTCACGATCCTGTTTCACCTCCCTCGCAAAGCGCCCCGCCCCGGCTCCTTTAATTTCGATTGATTGAAGTGGTTATGGAAATTTTTACCAGTTGAGCTAAATATTATGCAGCCCAAGGTGGTTTCTGCAACCATTTTATCCTACTTGATACTCATCTTTCGGGGATGGTCTGAAGAGTGGTGAGAAGAAAGAATGGTAAGAAGAAAAAATTTTCGAGGTTCACAGAAGCGTGACGTATACAACTCCGAAAGATCCACGAACAAGCCATCTCACACTCTGCTCGGAAATTTGGCCAGAGGTAAACGGATACTTAAATAATAATCAGTGGGCATTTCAATGCAATTCTAAAGCGTAGCATACGCGAAGACAGCGAAAGAACGTTACCGTCGAAGGGAATCAAGCGAAGGTTTAGGACAGAGTAGCGTTTGCATCGTTCGTATGCAGACGGTTTCGGAACACCGCTCGCGCTGATGGAGGTGTTTAATGAAAGGAGCCGAGTGTGAGACTAGAAGACCGTTGCATGCGCACTACAGCACATTAACTGTTCACTCGCTTTGAACTTCAACCACTGTAACAACGTTTGTATGAAAACTAGCTGCTCGACGCTCACCGAGCTGAAAGCATGTGCTCAACCGGCTGGCACTGACGACTGCGGAAACGGAAACAAGAGAAAAGAGTGAACAATGCAAAAATGAGAGACCGTAAGAGAAAAGAACAAATCGAAACTGCATACTAAACGGGCGAATCCGACAACTGCTGTGAGTCGAACCACTGTGAAGCGGAGTACCGAAGCGTCTGCTACGCGTTATTCCATGCGATTACTATTTTCATGAACTTCCACTTTTAGCTGAATGATGAAAACTGCTATAGGCATTAGCCGCAAATGTGCTTGAGCTCTATTGTTGTAAAGTGCGAGTAAAGCATTAAAAAAGCGCCGCATGAAAAAGCCTTCGTGGTTGCTCGAAATTCAAATGTGACAAATACCGCATTACGCAGCACCAGTACTTCGAAGCTGCGTACAATCTCGCGCAATTACGAAGACCAGCCGTTGGCATGCATACCAGCTGCATAACGAATGACCAGCCGACCAACGATTGTGTGCTAATGGATGAGAATGTCCAATGGTATGGTTGGTGTGTTGAGTGGCGGTCTGTTTCAGTGAGGGTTAGTTTCCTGGGGAACACCTGATACGTGCACAAAATCATCGTCGTGTTTCGAGCGTGTAGGGAAGTGCAGAGCCCAACCGCTGTAGCAAGCGACTGTCTACTGTGTCATATAAATAACTACATAAAAACGTTAGTATCAAAGCAGCCGGCACGATTCCAGATGGTGAACGACAGTTCTTATGAGAAACGGAACTGTGCGCTAATGGCAATCGTGTCGTGCCTCCCGACAACCCCTCCGACTAGACAGGTTTGTTTCATGAACTGTAGTCGTAAAGTGCGCTTGATCACAGAATGGATCATGCATGCACATTTTGGCTCGACCGAAAACTTCCAGAGGGCCTTGACCGTGCATAGCCCCCACTAATAGTTCCTTTCTCCGCGCATTTCTAGCTCGACAAGTGTTAATGCAGATGTAGGCATCCTAACATCTTGGCTACCAGCCGATTTCAACCACCGTCCTACCTCCCCCCATCCTCCTCTTGCCGTAATTCCTCGAGAGAAATTTTAAAGAATTCGACCTCGAGCCTTTGAATCTGCGTTGCGGGAGGCCATGACGGAGTTATAAAAATGCCAATAAAACAACAACGATGCTACTTTGAGAGCATATTTCCCTGGCCATTCCAAAAAATTTCTAGATTTTAAACGCACTACACTGACCTTAGCTCGCCTATTTCCGTTCCCCTTCACTCTTGTCAGCAAAACGTTTCAGAGCACATTATAATTTTAGAATGTTAGCTACGCATGAGTTTCCACATTCACTTTATTTAGACAATTCGGATGCGATCGTTTGCCGCACAAAAGGTGAGTGGTGATCGTATTGTAATCGTAGCACATTAACACCAAAAAGTGCCAAACGTGCAAAATTCACCGAAAATCGAGAGAAAAGCCTCGTTTATTTTAGAATAAATAGTCGTGCTATGAATACGTTAGCAGTAAATTAAACGTTCGGCAAAGTATCGGTGTTCTTAAGATTAATAAGTTGTGTGTAGTTGTCGGCAATACATCATAACGCAATTTGCTTGCAGATTTCAGGAACACTTATTCCCCCCCCAGTCCTCTCTCCGCCCATGAGAACGATATCGGCTAAGTACGGCAGATGTTAGCACTGAATCTGCGGCGAAGGACATAACCAAACTGAGCAGTAAAATCCCCTAACTGCAGATGGCATTCCGTCGTATTTCATAAAACATAAATCAGCCATTACTTCAATCCTTTTAAGTACGATTTTTCAATGGGACATTTCTTGTTGCTCAATTCTTTCAATATGAGAAGTAGCACTTGTCATTCTCTTGATACGAGACGCCGTCAGTATTGATAGGAAGCTATCAACCATTTAGCTTGACAATAAGCTTCTGTGCACAAAGGTATGGAATTTATTTTTGTTGCTTTTGTTGTTTTAAAGTTTTTACTTCACCTAGCAATGTAAGGAACGAATAGAACATAAAAACGAAAGGATAGGGAGAAATAAAAGATGCGATCATGATGGCAAAAGCAAATGGGTGTCAGCTAAACGCAAATCCGTTGAATTTTCCGAAATGCTTCAAATGACTTGTGAATGCAAAAAAAATGGGCACTGAAACTCGGACAACCCTAAATGAGAAAAAATTATGAAGTGAATTTGACGTCGATACTCGCAGAAACAATTCAAGGGTATGAACTGGCGATAAATTACGGCGATCAGTATATGAAAACATTGAATCACATGCAATCGCGGAGTAACCGTTAACATTTTTGAAAGAAAATAATTGAGAACTAACTCTATGCGACAATATTGAAACGATCTGAGACCAAAAATACTCGAGCGAGTTACGTGGTTCAGACTCTACAGCTGGAAAAGTCCTCTGAAAAAAAAATTTTAGATACCGTACTGCAGTACTTGATACCTCGCACACTTACTAATCCTCCACAATATGGTTTTTTGTCGGCTCTATTTACTCGTTCACAGTTGATTTCATTTGTGAGAGACTGGATCACTGCATTCAGTCAGCAAATGCAAACTGACATAACTGATGTAGGTGCACGTCGAATGTGCAAAAGCATTTCATTTCATGTAAAATTGGAAACTTCTGCAAAAGTTAGGGACTTATGGCGTGTCCTGCTCGCTAGTGAAATGGCCAAATGCTTCCTTCCAAACCGTTCGTGCAAAAGAATAACGATGGGCGAATCTTTTTCATTTAATCATAAAGTTATCAATATGATCACTTCTCTTCCTGCTGTATATTACTTCTCTCTAGTAAATTCGAGTTGTTTGCAGATGATCTGAAAATGTATCGGCCGTTGTGTGATCCTGCTTTCGCCTTTCATGTCGTCCAAGTTGGTCTTGATAACTTTCATGTTTAGTCGAGATTGGGGCAGTTAGACATATCCCGGGAATAATGTTATATGTTCCATGTACATTTTCGCCATCACTGCGTCCTGAGGTTAGATGACCTGGATGGGTCGGTTCTATTATCTGTTGGTGACCGGGTCCGTCATATTGATTTGAAAATCGGGCCCAATATACTCTGGTCTTTGCAGTGCCCTGAAATTGCTTCGAAGACCGTTAATGAACCAAGCTGCATCCATTCTGCGAGCTTAGCAACATTCGAAGCGCACTAATTCGTCTCGTGAATTGTTTCTCAGACCCTTCTCACCTGACCATCAAACTCAGTTAAAGGTCCTCGACCTTGAAACTTTGTAGTACAGCAGGATGAAATCCGATCATGTGTTATAAAATCATAAGGCGCTTTTGAGATATACCGTTCGAAATGATATTTTCTTTCGTTGAGAAGCGTGAGAACAGAACTCGCAGACGTTATTTGGCACCCAAAAGATGCTTTGCAAACAGCATCTTTTACAGCTTTCAATTCATACCTATTCGTATTTGAAACAATCTTCCTTGGGAAATAGTCGAGGCACAAAACGTCCCTCAAAAAATACTCGAGTACAAAACATGCTTTGAACAGTTTTCTTCATTCTTCTGAATAAAGATCCTTTTCCTTCACTTCGCTCGGCTTAATGCAGGTCTTACGGTTCAGCTCAACCGTCCGCCGCTGCCGTCTTTTGATCACCGATAGGTCCGCAGAACGAAAGTCATGAATCGGCTGGATCATGAAATAAGGCTTTCATAAAGAAAATGTCCCAGTGATCTATACAGCCGACCAGTAATCAACAGTTCCTCATTATTTTTTCCTTGTTCTCATTTCTGCTTTTATTTTCCTTTTCATGTGTTCAGTGATGTGGATTTGTTATATTCGTTTTTTTTGACGCGTAATTGGTGCACATCCGACGTATTTGAAATAAACTGATGTTAACGAACTGTACTCCCAAGAATGAACAATTGCTAATATGATGAACGTCAGTTTGGTCCAGGAAGTTCAAGTAGTAGCGAAAATTTGTTCGTTTCTCTTTATGAACTTCAGCCTAGAGATTTTCGCGGAAATATATGTGATTTGTCATGACAAATTCTGCGTCCATTTGTTTCATTGTTCTATTTTTTAAGCGAATATTCCGTACAAAAGGATCGTCGTTTAAGTGCGGTTTTGCGATTACATCGACGGCACATATCGACATTATGCAAAGCCGTTTCGTGCTTGTTATTTGTGAGCGCAATATTTCAAAACCTCACCCGTCCATTCACCTCTTCAGCGGTGTTACGGACCTCAGTCTCCACTTCCTCTACAGTACGCCTATATGTTTCGTCGTGGTTCAACGACGCCATAAAATCCATCACGCTGATACTAATCATTTATTTCGTTAGAATTCAGTGACCGATGTTGTTAGTTTCAAGTGTCAAAGTAATTAAGGTTGGAAATAAGTTTGGACCCTATGTTCATGAACAGTCGTCCCAATCATTTATCATTTCAACCAGGCAATCCGTATTGTAATGATTGCAGAGGTAACAAAAGTGACAAACATGTTCTGAAGGGGGCTAACGCGCAAAAAATTAAATGTCCATTTTCTATCACGTCTTGGCTTACACTGTTTCATTTATTTTTTAATTTAATTTCTTAGCTTCAAAAAAATATTTAGAAAATTTTTTCTGAACGATTCAGTGCTTGCCCAATGGTTTTATGCGATTCTTGCTAGAAGGATGGGCACTCCTATGACCACATAGATTTTGCGTCAAAACGTAACTCTTACAGATAGGGCCGTATTATACGATTAATATTGTTCTGCTGTCTTCTTCTGCTTCGTTGAGGTGTGCAGTAGTTTTTGTTATACATCAAGTAATCTCTTGTACGTACGCGCCTATGCTTTTATAACGCCAAATTTAAACATTGGCTTAACTGGGTGATAGCCCAAGTTAACTTGCCGACGTCAACCAACCAGACGAACGAATGCAACGTCGCCTATTGGCGATCGTCGTATAACGAACGTTTTTTTTTGTATTTATTTCGCAGTTGCTAATCATTTTGGTTTTCTTTACATTGTTCCATTCCATTCGCGAGTATTTGTTATGTTTTTTCTTTGCACATTCGCGTCATTCAATTGTGTTTATAGGTGGATTCGTTTGCAAAATGCATACCGCATTCTGCTCACAACTTTCACCGTATGGCCTATAGCGTCATCGAATTCGTGCTAAACCAATTCACGCAGCCTTTCTTTCCGTTAGCGTCGAAAGTCGAATAGACGATATTCAAGAAAACAATGAGGCATAAATGTGTTATCATTTTAAGATTTGGGAGCCTTGATGGAACGAGAAGGAAATTATGCTCTCGGTTTGGCTGCTACCACGTTTGCTGTGCTCTTCTTTGGCTCCATGTTCGTTCCAGTGCGGCGTTATGCGGTCGGCGACGGTCAGAGTCATTACGTTGAGCTTGTCATTAGATAAAACCATGACGGAAACGAGAATTTAAAGCTTTTCTGAACGGTTGCTGTTCAATCATTTAGATGTGAATCAAATGCGAACAAATATGATTTGGGCTTAGTATCGTTCTAATTACGTTTGTTTACGGGGTTCGCTACTTCGATAATGACCTAATGAAGCGAAACGTTCCGTCAAAACGGTTCGCTGTTGGGTACGCACGTATCGTCGAGCACAAGCGCCGGCACTGCGTTTAATTCGACATCAGATTTGTTCACATTGTTTGTCGATTGGCTCTTACAAATGTGAATTTCTTTTGCATATCCGATCGGTAGAAGAGGTAGCGCTAGACATAATTAACATAAAAATCGACGCATGAACACTGTTGACTTCAAAAGACAAAACACGTTCTTTTTTTGTCGAGACTACCACATGAGGTTACTGATATTTGTTTTAAAATGCTTACTTAAATGGCACAGCATCCGCTAAAAATAGCATATAAGATTATATCGGATAAAATGACCACCTACCAAGTGCATTTCCCCTGTTGTTGGGAAAAGTTTCAAGCGTTTTTTCATTTGGCCGCCGAAAATCAACTGCAATTAACCATTTTAACTAGGTTGGCGAAAAGCGCATATCTTATCAGCCCAAAGCAAACGCTTTCGAAATTAATGATAGATAACGAGTTTATTCGCAGACATACAGACGAGCAAACACGTAATATTGTACGCACGCCATAAAGCGTAGAGGCGAATATACGATCCAGTCGATGAATCGATACAAAAGTACTAGAAGAAAAAAAGGAAATAGAAAGCAAATGTACAAATAAAAACAAATTGCACTAGTTGCAAGAGACATATGATGACGTAGAAGTAAACTTTTCAGTGACACACTTTTACGAAACAGTACATATAAACAAACCGAAAAAGCATTAAAGGAGAAACCTCGACGGCATATAAGAGAGGCAAAAAGCGATAGTGAGACGGAAATTCAGGACTGATTATGCAACCATTCGAAAACAAGAATACGTGCTTCGATAGTTTGTGTTTCATCCGGTATTTCTCTGTGTGAGAGCTTAAAATGCGCTCACATTTAGTAATCTACGGTTTTATATAGCAGTGTGGATACGTTCAAATTGGTGAATGCCCATTCGGTAATCATTTTTTGACAACTGTTCATAAACGTATATGAGTGGAACGAAAAGCAACGTAAAATCCAGTGTTCTGTCGATAATTGCAATCAATGAATAATTTAGTGTGTCTGACCAATCAGATGTTACAACGAAATTTCATATTCCAAACGTTCTACGCAAGTAAAAATTCCTTTAAGCTTTACGGCTCTTTCAGCACACATTTACGCATTTCGGTGACAACGTTGTGCCGCTTAGTCCAAAAAAACAAATCTGATGACTTTTTACCCTCGTGCACAGCGTTTAGTCAAAAAAATTCTCTTCCGCCAATTAGAATTCTGTGGTTGAGACGTTTGTATATTCAGGTATGTTCGTGCAATTTATGATGGCTATTGGGATCTTCGTTTTCGGTTTTATTGTTTTCGTTACTGAGGGATTTCCTAGGATATACCCTGTGGCGATGATTGGCGGCTTCGTTTGGACACTCGGTATGTTTCCACCGCGCGTCGATATCATATCATTCTGTGCTAGTTTACCTTCAAAATGCAGTGACCATTCTTGGGTTGTGTGATGTGTGTGTGAGAGAGAGAGAGAGAGCTTTCTGACCGTCGAACTTCTTGCTTTTTGTGGGCTAACATTTCATGTTGTTGTAGAACTAATCGCCTACGCTTGGATATTGCCATCGACAAATTTGGTGAGGAAGGGGAAAGGACGCTTTGAAATTTGCTGATTTCGAAAATATGATGAAAATTTTCACGTTATGGATTTCGTTGCTTGAGGGCTTCCGTCTGGCTTTCTGTTGGTGCCGAGTGCTCGCTTTCAAAATTCCTGTTTATTGCCGCCAGGCTTGTAGGTGTATGTTTTGAGAATTGTTGAAGTTCATAAATACTACTCAATGAATAAAAGAACAGAAAATTTGACTCAAAGATATTTCATGCTCGAGCGTCGCGCAGCCGTTTCTCACTAAGAAGTGCCCCTACTCTTCAAAGCTGTCACATGTTTGCCGAATTTTGTAATGATTTCCAAAATATTGTTTTGGAAAGTTCCAAAATTTTGACCGTATTGATTTCATCGACACCAGTTCAGCTTGCATGACTTTTTCTTGTTATTACTGAAGTGGTAGTTTTTTATGCGCTTAAATAATATCTATAGGTAACTCTTTTGCGATGGTGCTCTTCAATGAGATCGGAATGGCTCTGTCGGTTTTAATATGGAATACGACCTCTTGCGTTATGGGCTGGGCCACATCTCGTTTCGGACTGTTCGGCTTGAAAGCGGCACCACCAAAAAGCGATATTCTCAACTATATCGGATTGTTTTTTGTTGTCACTGGGTCAGTTTGAAGTCAGTTGAAGTTAACGGCATTATATGGTGTGGTATTTCATATGCATTCAATCGCAGTTCTAATTTAAAGATGAATGGCAAGAACGATGAAAAAGAGGAAGGAAAGACTGTATGATTTGGAGCATCAAATCTGAAGAAAGGTCCGAAATAATACTCAGAATTAATGAAATTTCGAAGCAATAGATTCCGAAATCCGTTGTCAGTTACCGCATTTTGGACCTAACAGAGTCAGTATAAGCAGAGGCAATAACGTGGATTTACTGCATCGTTTTATGCTTAAAGTTATAGAATCCATTGTCGGCCATAAGGTGCGTTGCTAGAAACTTAGAATGAAGAAACTATGATGTGGATGACGTGTGCACGTGTTTCAGTGGATTTACGTGTTTCTTCCTTGAAAGTACGCCAAACAATGGAAATAGGCCGACAGTGCACGTGTGCAATCAAGATGCATTTGTCGCTGATACTATGGTATGTGCATCTCAAGGAGTGCCGATTCTAATAAATTCTAATAGATTCATGCCGATTCCAATAGATTAATGACAGATGTTTGGAGAGATTAAGCAGTACCTCAAGTAAATCCGAAGCGAGATTTGGCGGCCTACGTTTAAGAAATCCTAAATCTTATGATTGTGGTGAAATATCAAAATCAGTGTCAAACAGGGAAGGATGATTTGAGTAATTTAAAGCAAAAGATTTTTTGCGAATGCAGACATACATGTTAAGATGTGTGCTTTCGTCGTTTCTGTACCACCATTTCTCTTCTTGACCAGTTAGGAGTTTTATTCCGATATTCGAATATAAAGTTTCATATCGTTATAAATATTGTTTTGTTCTTTTGTCTCATTAACAACTAAATTTGCTTCAGAAGTTTGAAAGCCTCACTGTTGAGGCGATTAGCAAACAACCGCGGTGGAAGAGAATCCTTCGAAGAGGACGGTAATTTTATTTTACTCATCGTTATTTCATTTGTTGTTTTATTTATTGTTACGTTTGTTCACTCGCTGTGTTCGAAGCGTTCAGGTTTATAAAAATGATCTTTGCGGAGGAACAGATGAGACATATGGATCTATTGGAGAATTTGGAGAATATCTAAAACATTTTGTTCGCATTCTCCATAGATTAGTAGATTATCCCTTATTCTAAAGATTATCCTCTCTTCATTTTCGGATCTACGATTCAGAGTAAATCAGCGGATAAACAGTTAATCGGGTTCAGAAGCGGTCTGTTACTACATTTTGTGGTTGTATCAGCTCGCTTCCCCATCCC
>JPKZ01003257.1:325704-348476 GCA_000803305.1 Toxocara canis | reverse complement strand
CTCTCAAATTTGTCCCAGCCTTTCGAGATGAAGAATAGATGAGGTATATAAAGTATTTGTACAACTTTCCAACAGTATTTTATTTTTTCTAGAAAGCTGAAAGTTCAACATCCAGTCTTTCGTCACCTCATCTCGCTTCTCCTGCCCTTCTGCCCACCGTCAAAGGAAACTACTCTCAAATTTGTCCCAGCCTTTCGAGATGAAGAATAGATGAGGTATATAAAGTATTTGTACAACTTTCCAACAGAATTATATTTTTTCTAGAAAGCTGAAAGTTCAACATCCAGTCTTTCGTCACCTCATCTCGCTTCTCCTGCCCTTCTGCCCACCGTCCCTCCAAAGGAAACTAGTGACTCTAATTGCGTCGCTTATATCACCAAAAGAGGAGTTGTGCTGAATGCTGAATGCACCACTAATAAAGAATGCCTGAGAGGTGTAATGTTGCAGTGCGATTATGATTGCGCTGTTTTGTGGACTCATGTATAGCCAGATGTGCACTCCTGTCATCTATATCCGGGTACTCTTACACCATTTCATAAAAGTTACGTATCATGTAAAAAGTATCTGCGAATGTCGCATGAGCGAAAGAAAGGAGAGGGTCAACTGGATCGATAGTTACACAACTGAGTGAGAAGAGATATGACCAATAAAAGTTGTACTGTAGATTTCTCATAGAAACACCACTACTGCTGGATTGGTATACTAAAGTTTTTTTTTCACCATGAAAAGACCAAGATAAATAAAAGAGTTTCATAAGACCGACTATAAGTAAATACTCATACTTCTTATGCGTTCATCAAAAATCTATGAAATAAGCACATTTGACTGGTTCATACGGGCATCCAGCTAATTAACTGCTGCTCTTTTCTGTGCTCATATTTTATTGTGCTCATATATATATATATATAACGCCGTTAATTTCCGACCACCGAAAATATTGAAGGCTGGAATCTGTTACATGAGGCGCATTATGCAGAGGAAATGTGGATGAAGCGATATTGTGTGGTCTGTGAACGTAAGCGCAGCACAAAATCGGCGTTGCAATTTCTGTACGCGCAGCCTCGCCTTACCAGCACTGTCTCTAATGATTGTACTTCATGTTTTTGAGTCATCTATTAATTTAACCTAATAACTGCCCTCTAAAATAACTGTCAGTTACAAGTAACTGATAAATAACATCAAATATGATCATCATTGTTAGGAAATGTTATAATCATAATGTTCTAAAGGATCATCGAGAGGAATTCAATAACGCACCCAAGAGTAGTCTCGTCTACCTTTTTTCCCACTTCATCGGCGTTCTGATGACTGCTTCAACGATATTTTTCGTTTACGTCCTTCTTAAGTAAGTTCGATGAGCACATTTTTTTATTGCTATTTACGGTGTTGCGGAGGTGTCCTGCATGGGCCGCTTCTGAATCTACTGATAATCCCGTTCAAGCCATTTAAAGCATCCTACCTTCCCTCTCCTCCACTTTTTAAAATCTTTGAAGGTCTTAATTTTTAGGCTGAAAAATCAACTGGTGAAAATAATGAGCGAAAAAAAACTTTTTTGAGACCTAAAAGTGCTAAAGATGCTGAAGGCGCTGGAAATTAAAATTTTCAATGCCTTTCGGTATTTGTCTAAGTGTTGGTTTCCGATCACTGCTCAACAATCAGTAAGTTTCCAGGATATCTTTGTGTTGCCCATATATGGTTTAAACTTACTTTATGGTTTCTCACCAAATAAATTCGTAGGTTTCATGCTCAGTGAAAGCGTCTTCCCAACAACGTCGGATGATATTTTGATCCACTTCAAAGAATTAACGCGCTAGTGTATTGATCCATTTGCAACCAGAACGTACAGTCGTTGTAGATTTGCACATTCAGCTTGTAATGCTTGCCCGCTGCCATCCTCTAGGTGATGTAAAAAACAAAGAACTGAGAGCAATCTGTTGCTGAGCCACTGTTTCCGGTATAAGCATGAGCAATGCAAACGAGCATCAAAGGGTAAGCCAAAATTGAGCGTATGCGTTAATCAACGGAAAACATACTGCACTGTTGTGTTATTTTAGATATTTCATGCGCAGTAGGCCATTCGTGACTCCACAACTGGTGCTCCCAGCCGCACTCGCTGGTGCACTTTGGGCAATCGCGATGACGTTTTTGTTCGTCGCGAACGAGAACGTCAGTCAAACAATTGCATTCCCAATTATTACCACTGTTCCCGGGTGCATCGTCGCCCTATGGAGTGTCTTCTATTTTAAAGAACTCAAGGTCAAACTATGCTGCCTTTCTTTCATTTTGTTTTGCTGGGCTTTTTTGTTCACGTCTCGGCACAGTGTCTCATCCGTTCCTTAATAACGTTTAAGTTAAAGATGGGGATTAGATGGAAAAGCAAAATGTCACAAGAGATTCCTAAAATCGCTTTTCTAAGCAAGTCGGGAGTAAAAAAAAGTCGACTACCATGCCCATTTCCTCGCCACCTTCCGCCTTTCCGGCCCTCCCCCTTTCAGCCGATCCCTCTTCGTCTTGTAATAAAGCTTAGATCGTAGCGTTTACTGACGTCTACGCGGCAATAACGTCGTATCAGTTACATGAAGACCATTAGTGGCACTCCATAAGTGACAATTTAAAGACAGCGCAAGAGCTGTGTTTCTGCTGACAAATTTAACCAGATTATTCGTCCACTCACGTTAATCTTATGAAAGACTCACACCTCACTAATTTTTATTGTCAGTCTGCCGATTCGTGCACAGATTTTCAAAGAGGCAAGTTTTCTTCACTCAGAATCCACGTAGACAGACATTGCGACTTTTTGAACGCAACGACACAGCATATCACAAGCATCTCTACTAGCGATGCAAAGGGCGCATCATTATCCGCTTCAGGTTAAAATAATGTTTTGCCTTCACTGCAAGCTGCTGCTCAATAGAAAACTTCTCTTAAGAAAGGTCCTTTTCCCCCTTTCAACTTCCGGTGCACAAATTTGCATTTCAAAACTCTTCGTAGAATTATCTAGTTTTATAGAAAGGAAAGGAACGTAGACATTCAACAATCAAGAATTTCTTGTTACTCCACCACTGCTGTTAAATTAGTTTCGAAATGTTTTTTTTAACCGAAAAGACAGAGTACTGTGAATTGGAACGCTATTGTTCGAACGTGACGATGAAAGGTTATACAATATCTTCGTTGCAATACGTTATGAGCAAAATTTAAACCCGATACATTTGAGCTTAAAAGAGGTACAAGGGCGACCGCCATTTTTTCACTCCTTCCATTGCGTTTTTGTTTGAACTTCGTTCACTTTCTTCATGAAACGGTCGTTGTATCAAAAATTTCTTGAGCGAATAGTGGTGAACGTGGAGAGGCGCAACAGGCAGCTCTCATTTATGTCAAAATCTCTGTCAGCGTTGAGACAAATATTTAAACTGTAAACCGCCAGAAGCTTGAAGAAAATTCTGAAAAAACTACACGTGCAACACCTCTGCAGTATCATTTAAGGCCTTTTTTTCGTGGAATACGACCCTCCTTGCACTTTTTTAAACGCTTACCGTTGCCCACATTGTTGACTTCTTTGCCTTATCATTTAGAATCGTGAATATTTTAAGGGAAAGAAGAATCTGATCACGCTAGTGGTCGCATTCACACAGACGATGATGGGAGCTGTATTCGTGGCTGCATCAAAGGAAATTCAACTTTGAACATTTTCGCAGTTGCATGAACACCGCAGATCGCTCGTATGGGAACAATCATGCATGGGTTTTCGAGCAGAAAACGCCTTCTGAGTTAATAAAATCGAAATCGATTGGTTTCTCTGGCGTCTGTAGAATTAATGTGGAACCCATGCATCACTATCCGCTGTAAAGAAACTGTATTTTTGTGGCTAACGTATCGTCAACGAATCGCATAAATGATCTGAGATAGCTCGCAATACGTTTTTCATACACTGTTATAAAGTTTGTGTCATTATCATTCGTCATAATATCAGCGATACATGAGGGGGGAGGGAGGAGGGGGACAGAAGACAAGCTAGAGCATGGAGTGTGGTCGAAATCTGTGCAAAATTCGCGTACTGTGCGTTTTTGTCAGTTGTGCTTGGATTCACCGCTAAAGTTCGTTAATGCTACATTTTTGTGGTATGGGTACGGATACTGCGGTTAAAGGATGCAACGGTCTATCCCTGAGAGGGGGCTTGTATTTTCTGTTGTTGTAGCCTTTAATCCGCTAAGCAAACGAATAATCAGAAGAGAAACGAAACCAAACGAAAAAAAAAGAAGGATTAAACAATGCAATCACGATGATTCATTGAACGCAAGCGCATAGATTTTTCTGAGGTCGAAATGCTTTAGACGAACTGTGAACGCAAAAATACAACAGAAGGTTTATTCTACGTATTTCTTAATAGATATCCGGACAGAGGTACTCATAAATGGACTGAATTACTGTCTAATAGCAGGCAGTATGGCGAGATGGGATATTCGGCTGGAAAAGGTATTAGATTTTTTTTCGTCATTCACAACGACCGCTGCAATATTCCGTCATGCTGAATTTACATGGTACATTTTTAGAAATCAATGCGTTCAATTCTAATGAAATATTTGAACAGAAAATGGATTTTAATGAAGTAAACCACCGAAGAGAAATTTTCAAGGGCAGCGAAATGCTTGAAGCCACTCATTTTTATGTTCTTTAATTTTTGCCCTAATTAAGCACAAGCTAGGCAAACGTATAGGATAGACCAGCCTGGAAACTGTAACGCACATTCATCACTGAGATGAATTATCCCTACCACGTTTCCTAATTGTTGCTCCCTAGCTGAACTCACCAACAGACCAACATATGCATTAGATACATGGGAAGACAGCATATTAGGTAGAGGCAAAAATTAAAGAACATAAAAATGAGCGGCTTCAAGCATTTCGCTACCCTTGAAAATTTCTCTCCGGTGGTTTACTTAATTAAAATTCATTTTCTGTTCAAATATTTCATTAGAATTGAACGCATTGATTTCTAAAAATGTACCATGAGCATTATTATGGAAATGCATTATTATATAAGCTTCATTATTTGTGTGAAGCATACGGGAAAAGTTGGTGTAGGGAGCAGAGTTGCTAAAGTGCACTCATAGCAGCAATTCTAGCGTGCGCTGCCCGCTTGCATAGCTGGATTTGACAGAGCACTTTTTTGAATGCTATTGCATTAGCGAACGGTGACACGTACTGACATTAGTTGGGTGCACATCCTCAGTGCATTTTCACTGTGCTAATCTTTACCAGCACTATTGGTCTCCAGAGTTGTTGAGCAATTCATTTGAAGAGTGACTGTACGGGTAGATAAACGAACTGCTCACCCACACTTCATCGTCTCACATGGTGTTGCCGCTCTACCTCGACTAGCCCCTTCTATTTTCGAAAAAGTCCAAAAACCGTCCTCTTACCAGTTATGTATATTTTATACATTACTGGTTGTATACATAGTATATAATAATATGCATGTATAAAATACCATGTAGGGATGCTTTAGTATCTTGTCTAATCCAAGTATATGTGGTATTCTATAAAAAGAAGGTAATGATGTGACCCACCGACTATACAGCACAAAATACAAGCAAACCAACAGCAAAAACCATTCGGAAATATTTGCTAATGCGGTCTCAACATGGTTTGGTTTTGAGATTTGGACAGAAAAAAGATAACCGGATGAATCGGATCGATTAGAGCGGCACCCTGTGAACCAAACAAAGACATAAATCACTTTCAGTTGAGTTATTCACGGAATTGGGTTAATTCATGTTTGACGGTTTTAAAGCAAAACCAGGGACGTTTTGGCATCTGAAAATCATCCCCACCAGCGTTCCTGTTTGCAGTTCGTTAGAAAATGTTGCCTGTTTATCTAAGTTATGCCCCACTTGATGTGGTTTTCTTATGAGTTTGCTAATTAGTTAGGCACTGAGTGCTGCTTTTTGTTGTTTTTTTTTCCATTTTTAAAAATGCTATTTTTCAATTATACTATGATTCCTAACAAAAATACGCTGTCAAATGCTCCACTTGATTTTTTTGCTGCGGTTTTTTTTGCTCCAAGAGACAAAGCTACTTGAGAAGCTATTTACTGCTTCCTCACCTTCTCCATACAGTTTTGCCTCCTTCAATGCCGTGCTATTTTCCGTTCGTGTTTTTCTTTTCATGCTCGTCGCATTCCTTCAACGCTCTCTTTTGCAACTTTTCCACAACTCTCACTTTCTGGCTGCATGTTGCTTCGCACTCTCTGATATGCGCACCTGTGCTCTTTTTCCATTACAGAGTGTGCCAACAGTGTTAGCGGGCTTCAGCCATCGTGTTGGCTCTGCTGAGAGCTTGAAAGCCAAGCGAGAAAGTGGCAACTTTCGTAAATGCTGAGTGTAATGCTTCAGAGCTTTTTAACGTTGTCTGTTCGCGCTGTGCAGCAGTAAGGGAAGCGGCTGTCACCTCTGCAGTTTGTCGGAGGCTCAGTTCTTGCCAAGTTTCGCTGACCTTGCCTATTTGGCCAAGAACTGCGTTTCTAAGAGAGTTACGATCTTCCAGACTGCGCCTACTTTTTGTTCGACGCATTGCGAATTCACTGACGACCGCAAAGTTGCGACGGATGAGTTTCACAATTGTGGAAATCGGTTATGATCAGCCACTGGTCTGGTTCGCTGCATGACTATTTGTACGCACTCAGTGATGACTTCTATTTGCTATCGTGGGACTAGTCGCTTCGAGAGAATTTGTGCGTCTCGTTTGCTGCATCGATAATAATTTCATGCTAATTTCACTTCTTGGCAACAGAAGGATTCCATAAACTCTGCCGTCTAAATGTCTTCGAAGCACCACTGAAATCAGATTTTTGTATGTGATCGAAAACAGTTAGAATTTGGCACCAAAAATTGAGGCTAGTGCTGATTGTTTAAGTGAGGAATGGTTAAATCGCTGTTTAATATTTGCTTATCAGTGGTGTGTCAAAACCGAGTCGATGAGCAGGTAGCATATTTGCCAAGCGTTTGTAAGCAGCGACTACTCGAATTCTTCAGCTCTCATGATCAGGTGAAATTTTAAAATTTACTCACTTCTATTTGTTTCACTTTGAAAATGTGTCCGAAAGTTCGGTTGATGAAATTTTTCAAAACAGCATTTTTATGATAACTTACGCTAACGATGATCGATTGTTGGGTGCCATTTTTCTTCGCGTTTTTTAAAATGGAACAAGAGCGACAAATATTTGTTAAAGATATATTTTTGACGTTTGAGGTGATTTAGAATAGCCATTTGGTTCTATGAGTGAAATTTTTGAAAGGCACATATATTCTCAGTTCGTTTATCAAAACTTCTTGAGATGAGCTTTGTAGATGACCTTTTTTTTGTTTTGTTTTGATAAATGAACAGCTTATCATGGCTTTAACACTACTGAAAAGCCTTATCAAATAATTTTCTGGAAATCATTGCTCAATTTCAAGGCTGGATTTTCCAGGGAATTAACTGGTCAAAATACAGTAATTGTCGTAAGGTTCGTTCAGACTCTTCCACTTTTCCCCAGAAAATTAGCAATCTATGACTAAATCATTTCATCAATGGAATAAACGCATTCTCAAAAAAGAGAAGCATTCCATTGGTTACTGCTATGCGGGGTTGTGTGTTTTTAAGAGATTTGTAAGTACTGAATTCTCTCTGTCAATGTATTGTATCCATTTATTTTCACCATGTTTCCAAGAAAAGTGAAAGAAATTAAGGGAATAGAAATTTGTAAGCACACACGCAACTAGGTATCGAAAGCCGTTATCGATTGTAGCGACTGATTATTTGTTGAGAATCTTGATCGCCAGCAAATCGTACAGTTGTTCGATGTTTTTTGTGAATCATAAAAAGTTGAAGGGGTGGAAGTTCGAGCTAATTTTGGAACAAACGTCGAAACTGTCAATGGTCGCGCGAAGATTTTTGAAACAATAAAACGAAAGATGGATTAACAAATGAGCATTAGTGAGTGATTTTTGGCTGCGCTATAGACGTTGTTGTTATCTAATATATGCTTTACGGGTCTCACCGCATCATTATCACATCATGCGCATATCGTTGTTTTTGTATGCGAGTGCAAAGCAAATTAATTTTAACGTGTCTAATCATTTGTCTCATTGAGTAGCCAGCTGTATAGAAAGGAATATAAACGGATGCCAGCATATATCTCATAGTTAAATCAATTGCAGCGATTTATGTTTGTCATACGTCCGAAATTTTAAGGATATCTAAAACTGCTTGATCAGTGCTCAGATAGCAACCGCATAGCTGGTTAGCTGAGTTAAGCGTCAGATGAGTGTCTTAAAATAATTGTTCCTTTCTTGAATAATAACACTGCTTCGCAACAATACATGCATAATATCGTTGTCAAAATTTTAGTGCGCTCTAATTAATTATCGCCACTTTAGCGAAAACCAGGCTGAACATTAGGATGTTGGCACCCCTTGTTCTTCACCTGTAAAGTGTCGATAGCTTATTGTCCTCTAATTCACCGATAAATTGTCGAAATGAGTGCTATAAAAGTAGTGCTTTAGAAAGTTTGGGCGCATTTTTATGAGTGTCCAACTTCAACTGAAATTTTAGAAAAGTAATGACATATGAAGGGCATTATTTGGGCTTTTGCGATACTTTTAGTTCCCTAAATGGCGTTTGAAATTAGCTAACATAGAGGTGATTTGTAGTTGTTTATGGCCGATTGCTTGCGACTGGTGTCGTCGCAGCCGTTTGGAGCCAATCTAACGAGCTTGTATTTTTTCCTAAGCGAGCAGCTGACTGACGACATGCTTGCTGCGATTGCGATGCACAATCACTCCCTCGAGGAGATCACTATCATAGATTGCCGTAGCGTCACAGATCGGGTTCGTTTTGCTGCTGTCCGTGCGGTAGGCCCTGTTCACTTCGTCGATTTATTCGCGTAAATGACCGTGAAAAATAGCTAAAATCGTGAACGCTTGGGATTGAGAGCGTAAGCATGAAACGTCAATAAGTAACTTGTGAAAATGCGGAAGAAACGAAACACATTAAAAAGCCTATGCGGAAATTTTTTCTGTATGATTTATTTCCATATAATTTTTTTGCATTCCTGAAGCTTTCTTCTGATGTTTTTAGGGCGTTTTGCCCGTTCATAAATGTAAAACCTTGTAGCGCAAATTTGTAGCACATTTCTTGCCTTCAGGGGATAATGAACATAACGAATGGACAGAACTTCTTAAGAAAGCTCGAATTAAGGGCATCGGGCAATCTCACGTCAAGCGGGCTGAGTGCTGTTCATTCGGATCTCCTCCATACAGTCGACCTCAGCTCTTGTTGCAAGGTTTTTATTTTTTGCTGTTCTTTAACGACCTGCTCATGAAATTCATGCGAATGATTTGAATGATTAGTTCATTTAAAAGTTTGCACAAAAAAAGAAACCTTAGTGAATCGTTTTCACTGATAACTGGTATGTAAAAATGCATAGGTGAGTCGTTTCTCACGTCTTACCAGTTATCAGTGATTATCGTTCGCTTATGCTGAAGGAAGTTCTAATAAATACAATACGTGATCGCCTATTACTGCCATTGGTTGATCATGAAACTTTGTTATTGATTTTTAAAGGCGAATAAAAACGCAAATTTCATTTCACAGTCCACGATAACGTTTTACAGTACTGGTAATAACGCATCAACAACAGTCGGTCATTTTTAAATCAGCAATTTCAATGTTTTCCCCCGATATGAATCAGCTACGTTTTATAAAATCAAGCGCGAACCATCTTTTCATTGTGAACAATGAAGTATGAAGCAAATTTGCACTTTTAATTATTACAGTACTACTCATTCTTAAATATTTCCTTATTTATGAGTGGTTTCTTCAGATTTGTAAGTGAGAGACTCACTGAGGAGGTAATGAGTTTTTGGCTAATTTTCGAGGGGTGCCGAAGTTGCGCTAAGAAGATCGCTTGCAGGTAACGAGTGAAGGGATTTACTCCCTCGTAAGCAATAATCGCAACATTAGATGTCTTTACTTAAATCATTGCACCGGTAAGTTTCTTCATATTCTCCAGTGAGATTTCCTTTAATTTAATCCTCTGCTGCTTTTCAATAAGTTTTTTATCACACAAATGTTCTACTTCCGTCTAATTTCTTTAGTTGACGTTGCATAAGTGATAAAAACGTTTGCTGAGTTGTTTAATTGAATGCTGGTTTCGGATTAAACACTACTATACATCAGCAGTAAAAGAATACAAATAAACCGGATAATGCAAAAATTTAAGCGCTTCTGATGTGAGAGACTAATATTTTTTTATTCCTCAACTATAACAGTAGTATCATCGTTTATATTTACTTTTCAAATTATTCGAAGTCGTCATCTGTATAGTATCATTTATCACCATTTATAATCGCTCGACGATAATTTTCAGGATAGCATTTTTCAGTATGTTAGTTTTTACTGCTTTCCTATTGATTAGAATTTTTACCAAACGTTTATTTCCATCTTTTCTTTTCCGTTGGGTTGTTTATATAAACTTTTAGTGTTTAACTTTTCCTTTTTTTTTTTAAAATCTTACAGCGTTGTGCGATCAGGCACTATATGATATCGCTTACTATTTGGGCGAGTCGTTAGCAGTGCTCGAATTGGATTTCTTGCCAAATTTGATCGATCCTGGCAAAACGTTGTACCATCTCAGCCGATCTTGTCCCAATATTCGGCAGCTTTCGCTTTGCCGTTTCTTCGAAGTAACTCATCGTTTTGTTTCGCTAAACTATGCTCTCAATCCTACAACAAATATACCTCATTAAAAACATCGTTTTTTCCTCGGAGACTTCTGCTACTTTCTTTTATCTTATCGGTAGAGGAAGAAAAGTATAGCCCACCGAAAGAGCACCTAAAATTCAACGAAATCAATCGATAAGCGTATAAGGATTGCGTCAAGTTCAAGCTAAACGAGAAGAGCGCTAATGACTTAATCCTTTTGAAAAACTGATGCCACCGTAGTGCAAGATTCGGCGAAATACTACTAAGTGTTACCTTTAGTAAATATGAATCTGCGAGTTTTGTGTTTTTTTTTTAGCAAGCCTTAGTCATCTCGACGAGTTGAATCGTTCGATCAACTGTGATTCTTGAGTTTCATTCGTGAAGATTGCAAATACGTCCTTATGTTGTGTCATCATAAGCTTATTGCTACATACTTCATTAATATTCGCTTTTTCTAAGATACCATTCGAGTAGGTTTTTCGTCAATTTAAATTAAGAATAATTTTCAACAACAAGGATATAGAAGTTTTTCTGCACCCTTCTACCTAAAGAGCTGTATTGAAGGGTGAATCGGGTATGGACGAGTTACCAACATACGAAATCGCTGGTATGGGTCTACTTGATGTCGATCTATACGGTAAGCACCATCACTTGATTTTTTTCCACCGGTTGATGCTTTCGCCCATAGAATTTTGGTTATTGCACAGTGAAAATTCCTCCTCAGTCAAAAATGTTCAATTTGTTCATTGATTGGATGAGTAATGATATAATTTTTTGTGTTATTAGTTTACGTTAATTAATGCTTTCTATTTGCAATAAGATATTCGTTTAAGCTATACTGCAATGAAAGCGTCAAGAGGAGGCTAAAGATTATTCCTTCATTTCAATGCGCCAAAATTTATCGCTCCATATCGCGATGAAGCGGTCGGTGAGCAAAACCGAATTGCGTTACACACACCACTCATCTGTTAGCATGTTCGACTGCTTTGGCGCATTTTGAGCGCTAAGTTTTACGTATCGAATTCCGTAATTTACGGTTTGGTTTTAGCAGAGTTATTTTGAAATGATCATTGGTGTGATTTTAGTTCGAATAACACGCTTTTTTTTTAGGGAATCATTTTTTCACTTTGCCTCAACTTCCGCCAACTGTTACTCGTTTACGTTTATCCGTGTATGGCGATGAAAATGTCAATGAGCTTGTTGCTCGTCTACAGATGCTTCCCGAACTGAATAGCGTGCACTTGCAGCTGAGTTGCAAAGACGAAACCTGGGTATGCTCTGGAACCGTTTAACGAATTCAAAAATTTGTTTTATTCAATACGCAAATGGGGCGCCTTTTAAGTCGGGATTTATCTTCATGAATATATTTCCGTCTGGGTGATTATTCGCTATCTGGGCTCTAACCTCGTGTTATCTTGTGTTTCTAGGAGACAATAACGTAAATATCGAGCTGATGTTCGTCTGCTATAGAATAGCGCATCCTCAACACCTGCACCAAATACGGATATTTTAAAGTGTTCATTTAAACGCTGGAGCGCATTTAACACGTATATCGAACATATCAATACTGCAGAAACATTTTTCATTTCAATTCTCCTTCATTTCACCTTTCAGCAACGTAACTATAATTACGCCCATCTCAGATGAAACGGAATTACGATATCAGCGCTTCAACTAAGCTTTTTTTTCGTTTCGCTTTTGAATGGGCAACCGAAAACTTCGTTTATAGACCACACACACAAATAATGTTGGAAGAAATGAACGCCAAAATTGCAGCTCACTTCCAGCCTTATTCGACTCACTCTAACCGGTGGGTAACCTAGATTGATATTTGCATGTGTTCAAATATGCATAGTGATGTGAATGGAAGCAATGCTAATAGGTAAGTTCAGTATGCATATGATAAATTAATCATTGAAAATATAATGTATAAGTGTAATGTTGCACATTACGCACGTATCGCCATGTGCACACAAAATTACTGTAACGGCAACAGATACGTCACAAAACGATATCAATGATTTCCACGTTCCGATTATCCATTTATTTAAGAGGCATATTAAGAAAGAGACGATAATAAGTTTCAAAAAAAAGAAAGATTTCATTGTAAAACGTTTGTTTCTATGTTCCATAGAGATTTCATTCTCGTTAACATGTTCGAGTAACCAATGTTATGCTTATGGACTTAGGAGTAACGCAATTTTCATCGAGAATTAAGCAAAGGTGAGTGATCTGGTAAAGGTGAGTGATATGCGATAAAATCTCGTAACTATAATAGTCGAACTGGTAGAGCGCCCAACTCGTAAACAACGAATAGTGTAGTAAAAGCAGTAGAAAGCTAAATACACTGATGAAGCAGCTGATATCGACGTGATGGGCTGAAGAGCAGTGCGCAAACTGTTCGCAGAAACAACTGTTCTGTGAAACATTTGCAGTCGACAAAGCGCACATGTTGATGTTCTGCAAACGCGTCCTGACAACGGCACTCAACGAGTGCCACCAGCTGAAACGAATTGCACATCATTGACAGTGATGTGAATTTGTGGCAGTTTATGTGAAATGTAGCACTGCAGAACGAATGACAACTTAAACGAGGATAAACAAGTGCAGCAAATACTAAAATTACGAAACTTTATGTGTCTTAAGGCTTTAAAAGCTTATGAATTTATTTTCATGAGCGATGCATATTCGGGAACTGCTTTGTTGTGCATTTAGCAGTAAACGATTTTTAGCGTTCAGTGGATGAAGCGAACGCGTTCCTCTGCGATCTCATACCTCTTATCGGCAATAAAATCACACGATTGCAGGTACACATTTCGAAATTTCGTCACATTTTTCTCAGTGTGGATTTTTTTTTTCGTTGTTTCTGGCTCAGTTGTTAGCAGTGTTTTATTGCGCATAGCACTAGCAGCTGACTCGTGATCGGTGCTAGTTGTTCTTAGAAACGAAGATATGGTTGAAAGTTTTTGCAGGATAACGGTTTTAGACAAGCTAACTTCCACATATCATTGTGTCTGAAATTCTCATAAACTGCAAAATGAACATTTATGATTGTGCAAAAGCAATGTCTTACTTTTTTTGAAAGAATAAACTTCAGCTTACATGTGATCTAGGAAGTGTTTATAAAGCACTGTGGTGTTGTGTTAGAAATGAATCGCTCTTTTAACGAAAGCACCTCTGCTTGGCAATACCGCAAACGTTATGGTATTATTGTGTTGACAATACTATACGGTTGATGAAACCTTTTTATGACGTTGATATATGTTTTGCTTGTTCGCATTGATCAGCGCCAAAATGATACGAATTGTTGTCGTGAGTCGAATTAAGCCACCGTTGTAATATTATTCAATTGAAGGAGAGATACATTTGAAATTGTTGCAGGTGTCATTGCCTCGACTGGTCGACACGGCACTCAGCCATATAACGCAATGCCTGCCCAATCTGACCGAACTCGCGCTTGATGTGAAGCATATCAATAACAAATTATTGAGGCATTTTTTTTCGGGTTAGCGTTAAAACTCTTTTATTCTCATTCAGATCGTTCTGTTTATAAACGTTTCCTATTGTAGATTTTCGCCCGAATCTCATCGATATTGGTGAGGAGGGAAGGCAGCAGACGTTTGGGAAAACAGAGTATTTCAACAGCAGTAGTGAGGAGAAATCAAACAGATTACCAATTACTGTGGGATCCTCCCATAATTTGTCCCTCTCACAATGAAAACTGTAATCCCGGTAGTCATATGTAACCGCAGACAAAGCACTTGATTCCATTCACCGATCGCTATTCCAACCGATTCCGGACTCTAATTATGATACGATAGTAAGCCTCTCTTCAAGTTGGCCTTCACCAGATGTAAACATCGACAGCCAATATTCGCAGTAATCTCGATGATATTAGACCAGAGCGAGCGTTGGCAGTGTTTTAGGTGGAATTCGCTCGCCCGGAGCGCGTTTACTTTCACTTAAATTATGTCGGCTTCGAATCACCTATAGAGCACTGTTCGCAATCGCACGTGGCGCTCATTCCATTACGGTAAGGTTTATGCTCATGTCCTCAATTTAGAACACTCTGGTTTGCTGGGAAACCAAACAAGCCATTCATCTGGTCCCGTCCAAACGGCAGCTTACAAAGTTAGAGGCTAAAGAATCTCTTTTATCACCAGTGGCAAGAAATGCTAAGACGGTACAGCTATATCACGTCATGATTCTCCTGGTTTCATAGTGCCCGAGGGTGCTGAGGTAAACAAGAGATAGCGTTTTACTATTTACGCAACAATGCGTCACCATGAAAAAAGCAAATATTGTGTCCGTTGACGTATTGTCACATTTCCGTACACATGATAAACACTACTAAAGCGAAGTTAATATTTGCATCGTTGTTGTGCTCGATTAGAAATGCGCTGCATTGTTAAGGATCTCGAGACGTCTCATATGCCCTGTGTTGATGACCGCTTTCTAGCGCTGCTCGCAGATAACTGTCGCAGTCTGAACAATGTCAACTTCAACGGATGCCGCTTTATTACCGATAAAGGACTTGCTGCGCTCGCAAGGTATCTTAGACAACTCATTGGTCGTTTAGAGGGGTGGCCAGAGTATGAATGCCGTACACCGTTCCGTGATTGCCATTTCAGTTGCAAACATCGTTTCGAGCGACGTTTGCTGTATTTTAGCCTGTAATGATTCATAGACGTGAGGCAGCCACGGTTCATGCGCGGAATAAAGTTTAACTCTTTACAACAGAAGGTGATCAGTTGAGTCAACAGTTTATATGAATGGTATTCGATAGCTTAGAATAGCTTAGATAGTGTTCCTTAAATTACAGGAACATGCAGTAATTGTGCGGCGGCAATCATCAAAGATTTTTGGTTGGGCGCTGACGATTTTGCACAAGGTTTTGAGGGAGGATTCAAGGTCTTCAGGGTGCTTGCTTCACTATTGTCGAGTGAAATATGATTTATTGCGATAAGCAAATATGAGAAAGGCACATTAGAGTATTCCATTGTTTGCGTTATTCAAACAGCATTAGCAGTGCTCCAGTAACGGTTTCATCTAATGACGCTTATGCGTAGCGTTTCTTATAAAAGCTACTGTCTGTCGTTATACGCGTTGAAACTACCACTTGTTAACAGACTGCATGAAGGTTCAACCAGTTCATGAAGAGGGAGGGGATTGAATTTTTGTTTTATGCGAACTCTTTTATATATTTGTTGGAGATATAAACAGTACATCTCAAATGCGAAGAACGGGGTGCTGCATGTGACAAAGATAAGTACGTAATGCAGGGGTTATCCCTCTATGAGAACCACGGTAAGATACCATGTGATTGCGGAAGTTTGCAACGTGCCTAATTTGTCGCCTTGTTTGCGTATTTTCACTTAATGCAGGAACTGTTCTCTAAAAGAAGTGCGTATTCGAGCAACATCATGCACCGACAAGTCGATCTATTTGTTAGCACAGTTCTGTCCGGACCTCGAGTGGATATCGCACGCTGATTTTAGTGGTCGGCCCAAATTTAGTGATCAAGCGCTACAATGTCTTCGGGATTCGTGCGTACAACGGGTCATCTGTTAATGAAATCTGTACATTATGTCAAGGAAACTAAGGTTTACCCATAAAAGATGTTATTCATATCCGCGTTGACTCGACAGTTCCGCATTCTCTGACCTGATCCGATGGTCAGCTGAACTACCGATGTTGTTATAAGATATCGCTTAAATATATCCCCTTCTTACTGTATTTCCCATTAGTCAACTATTCAGCGCTGTTGTTTATTTCATGATCTGTCGTTAAAGCGTTCGCTTTCCGAACATTTTTACTATAGAATGTCCAAAATTATCACAACCGGCAGATAAGATATAAATAGACTGGTTTCCCCTTAGTTTAACAAACTTCATCATTAACACCTTTGCGACATTTACCTGGCTCTCGTTTGTTAAAAATCTTTATAATATACGTTGGTATCACCCAGTCCATTATTACGCTCTTTTGTATGTACCTTCCAGGTAGCTAGCAGACTTGCTGGTATATTGAAATAATTTTTAATGTTTCTCTTGTTCTTTATTCACCAATTGTTGCCTCCTCCCCCAAACCAGGCATCTGGACTCTCCTTACGGAATGAAAATCATAATACCTGCCACTCATGTCAACTTCCGACAGACGCTTTGACAACGATGCAGCATCACACCGCACACAAAAGAACAGTGAGAACATAACGACGGGACAAGGCTGTCGATGTCAGTCCTCAAATGGCAGCGTTTAACCAGCTGCTGAACGTTCACCCTGTTGAAGGGTACAATTTCCAAGATTGATTGAGCGTTTATTCGGCTGTTTTACGCAGTAAACCAATTCAAAAAGTGGATACCGTTGTCAAGATGCCCTTTGAATAACAGTTCCTTAACACAGCACATGACAGAAACCCAAGAAACTGGGATCGGGCGGGAGGAGACCATAACTAGAATATTATACCTTCGTTTACTTTCGAAACCTTGGTTGAGACCAAGCTTCACGTTATCCGCACTCGTCAGCGTAGCTTCAGGAACACGTCTATCTGCTGTCTGTCCATACTTGCGAAATCAACGGTGAGGATTTCTTAAGAATCGCCAAGCTGGCATCCCGCCGAAAGCGGGATGTTTTCACTGGCACATCGGCGTGATCAACCGCTGTCTGTATGACCGTCACGCAGCACTCCTGATGCCATCGGGTAAAGGTGCTGAACGAAAACTGGGAAGATGAAAAGGACTGCCCATGCATACATACTCTGCTATGCACGGAGAAAAATTTCGCAATCACTTAGGTCGGCGTTAACTTTAGTTCACAAGTCACACGGGTTTAGTGCTGGAAGTGTTATATACGGGTATATTATACTGGTAATCTGTGGTCCACATAGCTCCATGCCATTTTGTCTCGTTGGACGACACCACTGGTACGACAAAAAATGAGTATTCATTACTGGTGACTTTGAAAGATAAAGATTAAAAACCTTATTTGCCAGTTGTAGGATTCAGTTGGATAAAACTGCAAAAGAAAAGCGAGAAGAAAACTCAGACTACTACTACCTTCCAAGCCACTCCTATATCCGTTTGTCACATCTGTATGTATTCGGAAGTTATAGTCGCATAATTTGATTGAAGCTCTGAAGGCCACTGCAACAATCGACATTTCATGAATATATAGTACCGTAGAGATAATATAATAAGTTTCAGAAACCGGAACGGAAAGGAAAACAACAATATTTCGAACACAAAGAACGCAAAAATGCACGATTTCTCAAAAAAAAAATCGCGCCAAATGAACGAACCAATTCTTCACTGGAAGGCAACCTGGAAGTACGGAATTCACAGCCATAGATACAGTGAGCTCCAATTTTGGAACAGACAGAAAGGGTCTAATAGCACATAGAACCCCAAAATTGACCTTTACATCACCTCTCATTCCCTTCTATCATCGGAAATTTTCAACCTTCACTCAACAAGCAACTCCTGTAAAGATCGGGAAACATACAGCAGTTATACAACAATTCGAGATGGAAGCGACTGAAAATAAACCAAAAAATTTTGCGGAAAACTGCACAAAGAAATGCAAAGGAAACTACACGTTCAACTTCCCATTTCGTCCTAAGAAACATCCATGAGCTCACCAGAACAAAGAGAAATGGGGAAACGGGCTGTGCACAAATATTTTCAAACAAACACCAATTATCCACAACAAATAAGCCCCAAAAATGGCGTGAACCAAATTCGGACAAGATCATCACCCCTTTAAACTCAGAAAATACAAAAGTCGAAATAAAAATTCAGATGACGGGGCGCAAATAAATTCTTAGATTAGATCTCCGGGAATGTTACCTTACGTGATATTCTCTCACCTTCTTCTTGGAGCAATAACGAGACAGCCCTTCAGATGCCGATCAAAGGCTTATAATTCTCATTAGGATGCTAAAGTTCCATCATATTCGGCCCTATTCTACTAGAAGAAGGAAACAGGAGTTCCATTCGCTCTTACTGATTTACCCGCTTTCGCACTTCAGCGACTTCTTTACCACTAACGGTTTCTACCATCGATATTATATTTAAAAAAATGATGAGAAAGAAACCGGGCTGAGTATTCAGCTGTTTGATTTAGCATCTACGTCAATAATAACTGCATGAAATTAGAGCCAAAAGACATATTTAGCCCAAATTCCCTTTCATTAAACAGAAACGCAACACCACAGCAAAGTACCATGCGTCATCGTACGATTCACTCTTCTGAAACCAGACTAAAAAGCACGGATCATTAGCGGACTAAATTCAGCTCTTCACTGTTGAGACGAAGGAGGGTTATTTCCAGGATCTTCGCCATCTGAAAGCAAAAAAGCAGAATTAACCAAAGCGGCTGAACTCTCCCAGAATGAATTTCATAAACATGTAACGAATAAAATACCTCTCTAATTTACTGGTCCTTATTAGTACACATTTTAAAAACTTAACGTAGATTAATTCCTTCGTCAACAACCGACTTCCAAATTCCGTAAGTGTGGACCTTTCAATGAGTTAGACCAGCGCTTCGGAAACTAAACGACAAAAACTTGTTTGGAGGTTTTAGCGATCGTGATCCTAAACTTGCACTTCAACATTTGGAACAGGTATGGAAGTGGATATGACAAACAAGAAACACCGCAAAAGTTAAGGCGAGATAATTTTGGAAAGATCCGAATGCAACAGAAACCCACAACTGCAAAAGCATTATTCGCATACTGGAGAAAAACAGATGCTCTTCTCGTCAACTCCCTCCAGGCTATCAACGAACAAAACGAATCTTGAATCTATTATCCCTCTCATTCACAGCGCGAGTAAGAATAACAATCGAGAGGTGCAAGAATTTTAAATTGTTTTTTACACCCAAAACCATATGAAAGCAAGGAAGCGAATACTGCAAGGCTGTGTATTACTTCGTAAGCATGCAGCACCTTCATACGATTATGCCAATTCCAGTCTCTAACTTTTCTAAGCATATACGCGGACTCTGCGCTGCAAGTTCGAGAAAAAGAAAAAAAACAGACTTAGAAAAACAATTGCAACACTACTTTCTGTTTTTACGAATATCTTCTCCAACACTGCTGCTCGACCTTCACTACTTAAGAGTTGCGGAGCTGGAAAATTAAACTGCCATAAAAACAAACTTTGTTGGTTAGATGCTCCGAAATGCGTTCGAAGTTGCTCGACTAACTCTGGATTGGCTGCCTGCATTTGCTGTGCCAACTGAAACGACAAAAGTTCATCAACTGTAAGTGCTATTCAACCATCATACGAACACAAATCATGAAAATGACTACAATCAATGCAGGGTTTTTTCTTCACGAAGATGCCTGGAAAAGCAGAAGTAAGGAAACGGAACGAGGGAATATCTGAAATTAACCTTCACTAGGCCTTCTGTAATTCGTGCATGCAAATCGTTCTTACAACCACTGCCGAGAGAAAACGAATTTCGGGAAAACAACCCATTTTGGGAGCAAAAAATAAGAGGACAGACTGAAAGAAACGCTTACCGCGGATCGAACTATTGCAGGATGAGGGTACTCATCAAATCACGGCCGAATAGTGGGAGCTGAGAAGTAAACCTCGACAAAAAAAAGGAATTGTTACAAGATTTGATTCTCAATGATGACAAAATATTCAAGGCGAGCTTTCATGAGCACACAGATTGAAATGAGTCCAAAGGAACGCGGCGGATCTATTGACTACTGGAAAAAAATACACAGTTAAACCGATGCACCTATTAAACTGAAGCAGCAGTTTGACTTGCTTGAAGATTTCAACAAAATTGGTTACTGTTCTGTCAGCACCACACAGCCGAAACATTGTTCCCCCTTCCATGCCTCCTAATATATACTTTGGAACCACTGCTGCCTCCATAACGCGAATCTTAGAAGAGGACTATTCAGCATGACCTAACCGCTGTATAATGGCCAGGACCAATTAGAAAATATGCCCTTTAAAAAAGTCCAGCGCTCCTAAAATAACTTGATAGAAAGCAACCGTAATTCTGTTCTTCACAGTCCTACGACACGTGTCCTTGCGATCAAAACTTTCACGATTGATACGTGTCCTCATACAGCCATCAAAACACACTCTGGCGGCATAAATATAAAGTATAAAAAAAAAAAACAGCGCAAACCTGTTGTCCAGCCTGGAGGAGATTGCTAATTCCAGATGCGCCTCCCTCAGCCCCACCTGCATTGCCCATTAGCCCGCTCATCATCTGTGTCATCATATTCTGGATATTGGGATCGGACATCAGCTGTGTGGCCATCTGCATCATTGCCGGATTGTTCAATACCTCCGCCATATTCGGCATACCACCTCCGAACGGAAACTAAGAAAAAAATAAAAGTGAAGGAATTGTTCTAATAGTCCCCATACCTCGAAATGGAATAGTGAAATTGAGAACTGCGATTTCTGCAGCAATCATCAGGGGAAGAATCTTACCGAATCTAACCAAAATTCTTGACCAAAAAACAACCTGAATCATATCAAGGAGTCTCACAAACTACGAATCATACTGTTCTTGCCACACGTTATTCAAATCTATGCCATTCAGGCCATCCACTTATTGCTACGGACACATCACTCTATTACTATGATGTCATTCCTATTGAACAATCAAAAATGTGAACACCAATTTCACTTACGCCTCCAGCTCCAGCTGCGGCCCCAGCACCGAAAGCGTGTCTCGCCGCATTCTCCATTTCTTTGACCTTTTCCTGAGCGATTTTCAGATTGTTCTTATAGCTCTCCTGATTGGGGTCCAGCTCCAGCGCCTTCTTATACGCATCAACCGCTTGCTCGTATCGGTTCTGACATGATAATGCCAACCTAAACACTTCGAAATGTGACGGCTCAGTAAACCAAACCCAAAGTCATACACACCACCTCACATAGCCACTCACTCACCCATTCCACAGCGTGTTCAATTATTTTGAGAACAACTCATACCATCAAGTTGGGAGATGATGAATGCTGGAGTTTGTCGAAGAACGAACAAATCATTTTTCAGGCCTGCAATTTTCCCTGCATCCATTCCTTTCAGACGTCATCCCCACAAAAAACTCCTCCTGTCTCCCCCACCCCTTTCATTTCCACATCAGAGTTAGGGCTGCACGACTCCCCCCTAACTAGTATACATGGCAAGTGAATAACACCTTTCAACCAAAACGGCCATTCATCCGAAGGCCAAAAGATAGTGCGAATACTCTTTGCATCAAATCATAAAATCATCTCCAGACGTGTTTTCCCTTTCAGTCCAAATAACCAATAAGCTCTTACGCAACATCGCAAGTTTGAAGTTACCAATTTATCCGTGCTTTTCTAGGTACTTCTCATCATATAACGTTACAAGAAAGTGTAATTAAATTCGCAAAAGACTTCTAAAGCTGAATTCTGAAATATTTAAAGTGCACATTTCAATGCTCAAACGCACTAATCACGTTAAACGAGTGACGGTGGATCGGTAGAGCGTCTAAATCAGAGTCTGGAAAAGTTACCAAAATTACCACTCTTCCCTTTAGTACAAGTCTGTATGATTGTCTGTTTAGAACAGAACACATTCCAATCACTGCCACAATCAAAACGGGCTCTATCATGAAAAGTTGGTCATATTTTCCAAACTTCCGATCATAAACTAGAGTAATGTAATCACAGAGGAATCGAGCCAAGAAAGTAAACACTGCCAACAACGTTTCAACGAGAATATGGAGAACATCGAGTAAAATCCAATTACCCCATACGCCCATATGCTTTGCTATAGCGAGGGTCGAGTGCGAGTGCCGTGCGACAATCCTGGATAGCTAAATCGTATTGTTCGAGGCGACAATATGCAGCTGCCCTAGAATTCCGCCAGTGTACAACGAAACAAACTCATCATTGAAAACAGGACATGAAACTATAAAATCACGCCAAACGACTTCGTACCGTCCTCATGATACCAATAACGCTATCAGCTTCCCAGGCACTGTGCCCTGAACACTTCAGTCGTCAGACGCCCACTACCCCC
>JPKZ01003257.1:294644-325546 GCA_000803305.1 Toxocara canis | reverse complement strand
AATAGTCATGATGAATAGGACATGCGATAAAGCTAAAGGAAAACGTGCTAGCCTAATGCGCAGTATTCTCTCAGAGGCATCATTCGAAAACGCAAAAAAATTGTAAAAATAAAGCCGAATTTCCTAGCAAGGAAAGCTCAGGTTTTATTCTGACCAGAAAACCTGCTAGGAAAAATTGTAACGAAAACAATGCAATCCCATCCACACCAAGCGCCTTAAAGATACGCTGAAGGACACGTTTCTAGGATGCCGCTTATCATCCCACAATTAATTTTGAAAGCAATAAGAAGAAATTAAACGGCTCGCCTATTACAAAAGTAGGCAGGGTCCCTGTTAAGTTTGATCGCTTCATTATACTTATTAATGGCAGCGTCAAATTCAGAGGCCTTCATATGTGCGTTTCCCTCCTCTTTCAGCTTGTTCGCTAATGCGACTTCTGCTTCAGTCGGCTCTGGAAGCGCCGTTTCACCCTAAAAGCAAGTTCAACAGCCAAATTCATCTAATATTCGCTCATTCTAAGATTAACGAATCACACTGAAGTCACTAGACCCAATAAAAAACGATCTGCTTGGTACGAAGAAACCAGCCACAGAACAATGCAACCAGTAATCGACAAAAATTTAGAAGCCATGCATCCATCGTTTTTAATGCAAATTAGCGAAAATTCATTGCTGATTAGGCTGATTTGTGCAGGAATGAACATGCTCATAAGTTTTATTGATTAAAGTGACTGAACACTTTTGCTATACGACTCATCACTGTCCACGTTCAGCTAAGGTTTACGGATTAGCGCTCCGGCACTATACGGATAAACTTCATCTTAAGTATCATTATAACAGCAGCAAAAAATACCGTTGGGAGACCTTCGGCGGCAACGAAGATATCTAGAAGTGGCTTTGACGGCTGGAATGCGTAGTTCGCATCGGTGAGACCAAAAGCAGATTCAAGGCACTGCACCGCAACTAAAAGCTAATAAATAACCAATTGTAAAGAGGGCAATACAGAAATTAAATACATTTCGTGCTATTTTCTCATGTTTGGAATGTCACTGCAAGGAATGAATGTCTTAAAAAATGAACGCACATTGGAGCGCAATAAGGCCCGGGTAAAGCGAATATTCTCGACAAAAGAAAGTTAACGAAAGTCTTAGAAATGCAAAAAACAATTTCACAGCAAATATTAATTACGACAGAAACTGACGCTAAACGAAGCCCCGAACGGATACAGTACGCTTAGCTGACGCATGTGTCAAGTCCGTTCGAAGTTGGACGCTCGTATAGATCCCTTAATGCAGAGCATTTGAACCACTTTAAGGAATTTACGGAAGAAATCCCTAGATAGGCCATGCAGTTACGCTGACTAATCTTTCTTTTCCTGCGTTCAATTCACTCTGCGGTGAGTGGGAAGATGCTAGTTGCGGAGTGCGTTTGGCAATCATCGTCTTAAAATGGAGCGGAACGGGACCCATAGAACTGCAAAAAAACGAGAAGTTACGAGAGTTATTGGGAAGACAAACAGTCCCATTGAATTCTTCCGTTTAGAATTTTTAGCGATTACTCCGATGTGCTGAACACACCATGGTTACGTGAGTCTATTTTAGAATCGAACCACAGTGCGTAAGTAATGTAAAAAAGAACCACGGTGCGCTAATATTTCAAGAAAGATCAACAACGATTTAGTGCTGGGTACAGGTATAGATCTGATACGGAAACAGGTACCTTCCAGTCCTTCCGCTTGGTCATCGCTGCACTGATTAGTGGACACCTTGTGTCGAAGGAACTGGATGAACGAGACCACCAAGTTTTTCTCGTCACTGCTAGCCACCGGTGAAGGCGTTTCACCTTTTGTTGCGTTCGTTTTGGGCACAGAAGTATCCTCACTCATCCCTGATCCCAGTCACTGTAATTAATGAGAAATTTATATTTTCAAGAAAAAGACAAAAAAAACTACACTGATGATTTTAATCATTTATTAACAGAAAACGTTGAACGGCTCGCTATGAGAATTTCGCATTGGAGACTTTCGCACGGACGCAACCTTTGTCCCTCGGACACGCGGACGGCATGAAGACATGAATCGCCAGGAGAAGGATAAAACCGAAAGCGGCTTAATAAAAGAGCGGAACTGCGTGACGCCATCGGAACAATGACTCACCACTAGCAGTTCAAAGCTTAATTTCGGTGAATTACTCACACGAACTACAGCTGAACACCGTACAACGTTAACGCCTAAACAATATACAGAAACACCAACAACAGACGACAGCGAACAACGACGAAAACGTTTTACTGAGAGATACGTTTGTAATCAAAAATTTCGAAGGCATCCATACAGCAGATGGGTAGGCGTGATGCGACCATCTTAAACGTCTGCTGTTCATTGCAGCTCAAAACTTTTCAAAAACGCATACCTCTGCTCCGCAGCAGAGTCATAATCGTGATCGGGTCGGAAACAAGTAATGGAAGATTTAACAGCGGATGTCAACGGGTTGGTCACCTTTAGAGGACCATGGAGCGATATGCAAATCAGCAGTTAGTTTTCCTTTATTACGCCTCAGTTTCTCGGAGGTAAGGATTGCGTAGTGCGATCAAGTCGATGAAGGTAGTTTGTTGAAAGCGACCAGGAATCAAAGCACTGTATACCCGGAATGTCCCAATGGTGAAGATGAATTCGAGAAACGCAGAAGTGGTGAAATCGCCGCCCAACTTCATCTTTGACGGTTTTCGATTGCAGAGTCCGGGAAACTTTTTTTTTTGATTTCTAAATTTTTCACCCTGTTGGCGCAACCAGTCCATTAATCCGTTCTGAACGCTCAGAAAAGCATCAACCTTTTAACGTGGAATCATTAGACCAGCCTCGAATCCTCAAACCAACCTGCAAATTCCTGGTCAGATAGTTTCAGTTTTTTCGAATACTTACAGCTGTTGCCTGTGACGTAGGTCATTGGTGTTAGCCAATGGTAAGCCTCTTGATAAGCACCTTGATAAGCGCAATGCAGGACGACAATTGGCTGTAATGAGCCAATGAGCGTGGCGTAACATGCCATTCTAGTCTCAGCACTCTACACGGAAAACTTCTTCGGGATCGCCGCCAAGGTTGAAGCATGTAAAAACGAAAAACCACTATACCCGTCGTTAAACCATCGATGCTCCCCTCCCTCCCTTCAGTTCCATAGTTTGGCGGCGGTCTGAACACTAGGGAGTGAAGGAGGGGGGGGCGGGGTGGGGGATAGAGAGAAGTAAACGAACTGATAAAATGACACCCCACCGGCTGGGACAAATTAGAAATTGAACGAAGCATTATTTGCGACACCTCCATGAACGAAAACTCGCTACAGTGAGGTTTGACGACAATTTGAGCAGTTTTGAAATTCGATGTCACCTCGATCACTGGGGCACTCCAAGCATACAAGCGCCGAAAGCACAAATACTTTCTACGGTTGGACGGTAGTTTTGTCGTCTGCCGATGATGGGATCGACAACTTCGCAGTCAACATTCGTCAAAATTTGCGCTGGAACTAACAGTGCACTGAAATTGCCGCGAAAGCCTTAAAGGTGGTTAATTGCTTGGCAATACAGGTGCATTGAACGTTGCCGTTGTGTGCTGCCTTCCCATTGTGAAATTTCGTGTGCACATATCATCATCAAATTACATAGAATGTCATCAAAATGGTTGAAAATTTGCAACAGTATTTTGCTCGTGAGACATTTCGCAAAATGTCGTTTTGCCTTATACATCCGGTCATGATGTTAACTTAAGAATTTTTTTTTTTTACAATCTTGAACCGTTAAGAGTTTCGCCGACTCAAGTTCGACCTTACATTCTCTTTGGTAGTTATCAGAAGCCTTTCGTATAGACCCAAAGAAAGCCTGTTCACGCTTCTCGACCGTCATGAATATAAACACTGATCCCACTGTTCTCAATTAGCACGCCAGACATGCTCTGTGAACAGTATCATTTCGGGTCCTTTGCTGCTTCTGATTCGGAGTGGTTGGTTCGTACTTGAAATGAGGATTTCAGACGTGAAGTTGTTGAAGTATAGAAATTTTCCATGTTTATGAACGAGATGAACTGAAAGCCGTCATTTGTTTGGTTTATTGAGTGCTTCTTTCCTCTATTTTGACCATCATATTCATTTTGATCCTCTTACCTCTCATACAGTTTGTGAACGATGCCGTATGATTCATTTCCATATTACTGCACTCATTCGCAAATAAGCACTGGTAACGTTATGTTCACACATGCTTCATATAATTACATCCCGCTTTATGGCAAATCCGCGTGCTTCGTCTACTGGTTTACTGGTTTTGCGATTATCCATATTTCAGTGCATTTTGTAGTTTGTTTTGTTGCTCAAATTTAGATAAGAATTCACATTCGTAACAAAATGTGCTCCGGTCGTATTTGCTGGATCATTAGCAATAGTGCTGGCTGTATTCGATATCGAACGTCAAAATGGCGCAATATTCGCTGGCAAAAGAATTTTAATAACGAAATGTAGGTTGTAAAAGAATTGCCAAACTAACAAACAGCGAGTGTTTCATATTGCTGTGCACAATCTACTCTTTATGAACTGATTGGATGCATGTCATGAAGTAATAATTGCGCTTTGTGTAATCAAAATTAATATGCTGAATTGCGTATAAAACCGATAAGAAACTATGAGTTTTTGCTGTTTCGGCAATCGTATTATTTTAAGATACGCGATAAGGTACAACCAATCATAGATATAAGCGTAATCATTTCGTTTGTTTCACACAACGAAAACCTTTTCGATCAGCTGTTCTCATCGAAAACAATTACGTAACGATGCTTTGTCGCATTTTTTTTTCTGCCATCTTCTGCGGTTGTTTGGTTTCACGGTGCTGGAATTTGATAGTGTTTGAATTTTAAAAAATCGTAACTCATTCAGTAGCTCATTTACCTTGGTTGTCTCCTAGCGCGATTTACCTCAGTGAGATTCCAATCTGAATTATTCATATTCGATGAGATGTTAAGATGATGATGATGATGATGATGATGATCGATTTTTGAGCATTGGATCAGCGACGGTTGCAATCCGTATGGTAAAGAGAACACTATAACCTAAACTTATATTTTTGAAAATATACGCAAATTGTTTACGTATCAGCTTAAATCAATTTCGCTTTAAAAATTTCCGCTCTAAATGAACCAAAATATTCCAGTGCGTCAATTTACAATGTCGTTTTCATTGTTTTTTTTTGGCAATGCACACAATGTAACCGTTCGTTATTTGTGGAAAAAGTATTGCTACAATTTGCATTTTGTGGTGCGCATTCTCAGACACTTTTTTTGCTTTTTAATCTGTTCCAGCGAAATATGCGAACAGAATATAAACATGCTATCAGTAAATAGGAATAAGGCTTATCGACTCAAACTTGCAAACTTTATTTGAAACTATTATGTGGTCTTAATTTGTAGATTTATTTCGTTCGCGAATTTTCTTTAAGCTAATTTTGCTCGGAAGTAATTATTAACGAGCACAACGACTAGATGCATTGCACTGCAAAGCGAACGAGCAATCTCCTCATAGATAGCTTCAAACTCCATCAGCTTTTTCATTTCGCTGCAAAAATTTGGTTAAAGCTGCCGATTTGTGTTCTTAAACTATTCGGAAAGGACGTTGAGGAATCAAGCTGAAAGTTAACCATCGCAGTCCTATAGGAAAGTATATCACGTTTTTCATATTTCATGGTTTTGGATTAACTGCAAAAACGAATTTGATGGTCATCAGTTTTCGGTCAGCCATAACCAATATTTGATTACTGACTTATGTATGATAAAATTAGTAACTGTAAGATTTTAGTGCCGTTTTGCACGAAAAAAAAGAGAAGACAAACGCAAATTCCGAACTCAGCACTTGAAAGTTGTTGATTTGGTTCGCTGAGTGTCAACAGAGATCAGTAATCCGTCGAACCTGTTCTTTCTATATGAAACGGCGTAATTATAAAAGACGTTAAAGTTCGACCATTGTCTAATCGTGTTAGGGCCAAAAGTGTCACTGCCTTCACAATGAATACTCGTTAACAATAAAGATTTGCGTACGTATGCGAAATTGATCGGGCAACATTTGAGTGCATTATGCGTTTGCTTAACGCTTTCTATTAGCAATAGATGGATAGATGTGCGTTGTGTGCTGACGTGTGCAACAACGATTATATTATTATCGCCTTGCAATATGGTGTACAAGTTCTAGGTGGACAAACAACGAATATACATTAGGTTTTGATCATTGACGTATGCAGGCAACATTAAACGGCATTAAAAGTCGACTGGGTCCTGCGTAGCATTCCGACCTGTTGCCACACATTTGCAGCCCAATCTGTCCATAGTTACTCACTTAAGTGCTTCGCTGCAATTTTTTACGCATACAAAAACACAGCTGTAATGAATAATCCGACTATAGTTGATCATTTTCGTTGAAAAAAAAAGGTCCTGGTTAAGCGAATTAGATGAATTAAGAAGAAATGCTATTAAAGTGACCGATCGATATGTTCTTTATGTACTACCGCAACTTTTTTCAACTTTTATATAAAATCGTAAGGTAAAATTATCAGCATACAGCTCAGTGGCAATTCGTGTTTCCGAGAGTCGATGATGAACAAAGTTGCTTAGGCGACCACTTCCCGACAGTTAAGTCTGTTTAAATTGAAACTGCTATATAATCTCTATCACGCATTTTTTGAAATATTCTCCAGAAAGGTCGCATTAAACTAAGCGAATGCGTTGTTTTAATTTTACCCCTTAAAACGATTAAGTACACTATCAGTGATGTATTGAAAGGATTGATGCTTTTTTTTATAAAATAATGGATGAATGACAAATGGTGAGGAATTGCTGTACGTGTTGAGTTCAACACTTGAAATAGTAACGTTATTTATAGGTTTAAATAGCCGATGATGACCGGAAGATTGTGTTGCAACCTAGAGGTTAGTATGTGTTTCAGATTACGATCTAATGTAGGTAAATAGTGGAGTATATGAATTGAACAAGATGATCTTAACTGACAGGCGTCCCTGCCGAAGCGAACGAATGTCTGTGCTCGTTTGCCGAATCGAACAAACGTCTGGGCCCGTTTGTCGAGAGGTCTCGATGCGACGTGGATGTCTTCAGCAGACAAGCCATTCTCCAATGCCGCCTCTAAAATTCATTCCAAATACTCAAGCTATCGTAAACCTGACCAACGAAAACCGATGGGCATTAGGTGTGGGCGAGAAAGTTTCCTGAATAGATCTGGTTCAATGGAGCAAGAAAAGGATGTTTTACAAGAGACGGAAAACGCTCGAAACTTTCACGAAGAGACGCTTCTACCTTAGTGAAACATTTAAAAGCGCAAAACTACGCCAAACATCCTTACTGCATTGATGCATGCCTTACCAATGTTATGCCCATATACTTTGGACTAATACACCAGTCATGAAGACAATGAAGCACTGAAATGAGGATTGCCTGGAAAAGAACGTAGAATATGTGAGAAGAGGGAGGAAGCATTATGGTCTTGAAATAAACTTGTTTTCGGCAGAAACACCAGCTAAGATCAACTACTTAATTAATTAGCTAATTAATTTGTCCCATTTTGTGAGGCTTACAGCAGTTACTGTGAAAAATAAGCTAATCTTGAACGAAGCTGCAGTCGTTTATCATGCCATCTCAACTCGTGGGCACTAAACGAGGAAAAGAAACTGATGAATGTACTATCGAACATAAAAAATTTTTTTTCGAATTTAGCTTCAGTATCAGAATTGGATGGTAATGGTTATCCGGAAATTGACCCACTGCAACGGCTTTTGCAATCGATAGTTTTGAAAATTCTTTTATTTTTCATATAATTTGTTGTTTTCATGCAAAAATTTTAAACACACCTGAATGAAAGCAAAGAAAAAGTGAAGCAGAGATTTTTCAATGCGTCTGAACTGAAAAAGCACCTTTTCTTTTCATTAAAAATTCAAACTCGTCTGTGGCAGATATATCACATTCGAAAACCCTCTAACTGCATTGATGCATGATGCGCAGTCGTCTAACAGAATTGATTATAAAATAGTTCATGGTCGTATTATACTTAGCGCATTTGCTGGTAGCCAACCGTATGCGTTGAACGCGTGCAGCAAACATAGTCCCGTTTCAAAATTATTTAAAAAAAAAAAATGTTGTATGAAGCATTTTGGAATATTTGGAGATGTTCCATGGAAAACTGATGAGAAAAATATTTAAATATGGAAAAGACTTTTAAAATGCGCAAATGGAAAGTAATATTCAATCAACACATACCAACGGGAAGATTTTCTAAGAGAAGACGATATCTTTGCGCGTATGCCTTCTGCAGTGCGTCATCTGCATTTCGTATATCTGAATTATCATCTTTCGTCATTTTGAATTACTCTTTTGAACAATCGGTAGGAAAAATAAAAAAAGGAAAGAAAAAAACCATCACGAAGCTTGCACCTTTACAAAAGTTTCGCTCGTTTCGCAGTAGTAGCGCACCAATTATGCACGTGTTTAATGGTGGAAAATTTTTTGAGTACTCCTACAAAATCGGTTAGTGTGTTGAATGGAATTGTCGGAACGTATTTGCGTTAATCCCTTTGAGATGCCTTCGTAATTGTTCTCTTCTCTATGCGTCGCAAATTCTACACACCCTCAGTCGTTCATCTTGCTGTGCGTTCTCAGAAAGCTGACTGTATTTCCTATAAAGTGAGAGTTTCGTTTTCAATAAACAAATGAAGAAATAAAAACTGACGATGCTCCACAGAAATTGAAGTGACTAATCGTGAAAGCGTTCTAGAAAAAAATGTCCAAATTGGTGCTCTGCGCTGAGGGGAAACGACACCGAAATGTTGACATTTCATTACGACTTAAAAACCTCTACTGCCCATTATGACCACCAACACTATGCGATTTGAATTATTTGCAATTTTAATGGAAGCTGAGTCGAAACATTATTACAGTAATGCTAAAAAAAAAGATTTTCATGACATTTGTGCATCTCAATGTTCTTTTAGGTGACTTTTGAAGGCGCAGGTGATTGAGTGATGGCCAAAAAATGAAGAGCATAAGATATTCTATGGTCACGCAACATAAATTAAATTAGGAATTTCATCTCTGAGAGCATTTTGCCGGCTATATTTTATCGCCGAAACGCTGCTACTGGTCGCTCACGGGCCAACATCAAAGATGGATGTACTGAATTTGTACCACAAAACAATTGCACTCAGCCGCTTCCTGCAAAATGGTAAGCTGAAAAAATGATCGGACAGGAAATCTTGTGTTTGAAAATACGACTTTACCTATTGAGCTATGCGTACTCACCAACTGCATGCAAACGCAGCAACCAGTCTGTACGATGTACTATTATCCGTACGAAATCATTTTATGACATCTTTGATAAACGGGTAATGCTGAAGAATGGAAGCAAAAAATGGTCCATTTAACTGCTATGGAGATTACGCAGCCATAAAGGAAGTAGTTGTGCAACTGCAGTTGAGGTAGGCAGTCCGCTCAATACTTCGCAGCCGCGAAAATCTTCGTCGCTCTTGTAACAGAAGTTATTACATAAATTTCTCAATTGTGCTTCTTAACTAAAACATCATAGATTTCCCGACAGTTCACTCCTTTTCGTTCATCAAACAGGCAGAGAAGCACTGAATGAAATAAAAACAACTTGCGTTAGCGTAAAACTTGAAAACCATTAACGTTAGCACTCACTGAACGTAAACCGTTCTCAATACGTTCCTCACTAAAAACCACTCGAAAGCAAGAGGAAGTAGGCGGGAAAAACTTTTTGGGCAAAGTGGTAACTGTGACGTATGCTAAAAACGAAATGAGGGTGTGACAAGAGCGAATTCACAACACCACCGAAGACACGATTATAAACATTAAGGAACAATCGCCCCAGGACACTCTTTTCATACAAAATCGTAAATGCTCATATGGACTCACTACGACCGAATAAGAAGTTCATAAAACAAAGTGTATACTATTGATCATAGGGAGCGAACAGTTCTTCTTTGTCGATGAAAATATGGAGAGCAGGACTGATCATAAGCACCACTTATTTGCATTCTGACTCGTATGCCGGTTTTGGAGAATAAATTTCTTAAGTGCAATAACTACCTTAAAAACTAATTTTTCAAAAAGCAACAGGAAAAAAATAAATTTCTTTAATGCAGAAAAATTCAATATGATTGTCGTGCAGCCTGGGACAACCTTTTTTGCATTCCCACAGTCTGAAGCCTTTCAGTCGAGGGGATGATGGGAGGACGCTGGAGGAGGGAGGGGAATGAGAGCGGAGGGCAGAGGAGGAATAATCTAGTGAAGTTCTGTGAAACCAAACCGTTAAAAAGTTTAGAATTTATTCATTTGCAAAAGAGACGATGCTCACCATTGTTCTCTGGAAGGGGTTCCTTGGCCACGTTGAGTATGGCAGCCTTCGATAGCATCACAGTGGATGCGAAGAAACTAAAGAAAACGAGGGCTGAAGTCATCTCTCCTGAAGTGCCAGATGACCCTGAAATCTACGTCTTATCTTCTGCTACCTCACCACAAATTTGTTCCACGCTCGCAAGCGACCCAGCATTTAACAGAACATATCGGATTCCTAACAATGCCTCGAAAGAAATTTGTTGTATAAACGAATACAGAAAATATATAATAATGTCGAACAACTATAAAAAGGCTAGCAAATTTTTCCACACCAACAAGATGGGCCAGTGTACGTCATTATACGCTAATGGCGCTTGTAGCAATGAAACGTAAGGAAACCAGTGTAAGGTGATACGCGAAACAGAGACGCACGGTTGGCTGAAAGCAATCCGTAAGCATAATTCTCGGTGTGAATGATCGGAGGATTTTTGAAATGGTTATGCCTTGGAAACGAGCTGTTGCAGTGAGAAAAAAAAAGGCAGACTATTTCAACAGGGACCCATATAACATTTCAGCAAGCTTTAAAATTTAAGAACAAAAAACAATCTCAAAATTTCCACAAAAATCTATTCCATACTGCTCACATATGATATCTTCACTGTGAAGTCGAATGGGAAAGGTAGGAAACATCTGAATTCCCTAATTGTTTACTCAAAGGCTGCTAGCATTTACTGCATCAAATGACCCATATGAGATGGACAGAAAGCTGGCACCGGGATTCGCTTTCTTTACTCCATGCGCATATCAGATATAAGTACGAAGAGCCGAACCATAAGTTGCTTATATCAATTTGCAGACGCTCCTTTCTTTATTGGCAAAAGGTGTGAATTGTTCACATGTTAAACAACGTTCACCGCGCTCTAAAGTAATTCGTTTAGCAAAAGTGCACTTTCAAATGCTTGGTCTCGAAAAGTTCGCACTACAAAAAATCGTTCACGACTCTCCTCAAAACACAAAGGTGAGCCTAGATGAAGATGTTACTGCCAAATAACCGAGTCGGAAGAAAATATTGGTTTTTTCTAAAGGCCGATCGGGAATAGGGTTACTAGCCAAACATTTTCCAGGTAGCGTTGTTCTTTCAAACAAACGATTAATGATTGATGAAATGTGCTACAACGAATTTACGCCAATCATAAATTCTCATTACTATCACCTCCTTTAACACAGTATATGCGCGCACTTTCTCCAATATGTTCGACCATTACTGATAATCTGTAATCTAAACCAGAAATCACCACGTCAGCAACATGATGCTGTAGAGAATAATGTATGGAGGAAGGTAGAGAGAGACAGAGAGGGAAGAAGAGAGGGGGGAGAGAAAATGAAGATGAGAAAGAGTTGCGGTTAGCATTCATCTGATGAGTCGGAACTGTCTGATTTGAATTGGTATTTCTGCTGTCTTCAATTTTTTTAAAGTGTTAGGTGTTGAGAAACACAGATATCGTAAAATCTCAAAAATGCTTAGCATATATTAAACAAGATTAACTGTTTCACCGATGTAAACGAAACGCGAACAACGAAACGTTTATAAATTGACTTAAAGCTACTTAGTTACGCCTTATTTAAGTGACGACTTATTGACTTCTAGTCAGCGAAAACAATGATCGGAAGGATGTGAAAGGCTCAACGAAATGAGGACGAACGACTAGACTGATACTAAGGACAATCAGAACTGAGCGCTTTCGTATTACAAAGGAGACATTGCGTATGGTGCGGTTTTATAGCTTCTCAAAACGCCTCATAAACACTCAACGGCTTTTTACCTTCCTAACACAGGCAACTAATCGCCATGTAATACACCATTTCCATTTCTTTCTGAATCGACATCAGAGAATTAGGATCAAATGATTTCCCCATAGGTCCATAGGGAAAAGTCTGAAGCTTTGCATTGCTCAATATCTGCGTGGCTGTTTTAATTTCTAAGAAGCTAGCTTATCACAGTGAACAAATGCTGTAAAAAAAGCAAACGTTCCTTAGGAAGCAGTATGGTTTTAGTGATTAGGTAACTACATTAGCACAGCTACCAACTATAATACTGCTCTCTGTGGTAATAGAAACTGAGCATAGTTGAGGCAACGTTGACAATCCAATATACCTGGTGCTGTTAATCGAATCGACAATAAGTCCAATATTTTTCTAGGGAATAAAAAAAGGCAAATTTCAGCATAAGTGAATATTGCCATAATGAAAAAATAGATTGAGCAAGAAATGAAGTTTCACTAAATTAACTGACAAGTTCCCTAATTACACTATCTGATTAAAAGAAAAGGGGTAGTTCGAAAAATAGATTAGGTGTAATTTGGAGCAGAATTTATTCATAATGATACAGGAAATATGACCTGTGTGATTTCGGAGTTGTCGATGACTTTTATGTTTCACATAACTCCTCCACAAGAAGGTCTAATGAGAAAGAGAATGAGGTCTCTTTGGTGCCTAAGCGCACAGGGTTAACGAATCGAGTATGAACGATTCACCAGACCAAAATTTCCGTCAGCTAGCTTATGAAAAAGCTACTGCATTAGTGGTGTATTAGCGGACTTGTATTCACTACCATTTAGTTCAGTAATGGTAGTTCGATTTTTGCGAAACAATCATGTGCTATTTCATCACAAAAATTTAATAATATGACTTCTAACAAAAAATTCCTCATTTTTCTTTACCTTCTTTCACCAAACCATCTCAAGTCTCTCTTATACTAATTCAATTGGTTCTGTAGCGCTGCAGTATGATTATCATTACGGTGTTCATTGGCAGATTAAATTGCTGGCTGTTTAATGTTTCACGTCATTTTTCATTGCAGACAATTCGTATTTTTTAAAAGATTGAATGCTCTGAATGCGTTTTCACGATCGCTACGAAACGACCGAAGAAAGCTTGCACACAAATTTGATACGCCTGCGAGCGAACCGATAATAATTGTTGAGTGAATGAGTGTTGAAACAAAACGTAATGACACTGCCAATCAAGTAACATTTGGGAATCAAGTCACATTTCGTTAAGTCTAACAGCTTCACCGCAGTGGCTGCTTGCTACAAATACCATGAAATCGTCATGTGATCTTACTATAATAGCAAGAAAAATTCGTTTTCGTTTTTCACTTAGTTGTTTTTCCTTTTCAAAATACCCACTCAAAATCTCCGGGGTATCGGGGGTCCCTGAGGTGTAAGCGGGTGGGCAGCTTCGCCTTACTCCTTCGTTCGCCGATTGCCTCATGAGGATCTAAACTATGTTTTTTGGGAGCAGAAAAGTTTGATCCGTAAAACAATTTGGAAAATAGTTCGCTTTGACAAAAATATTTGTTTTTAAAAATTCTTTTCATCACTGTATGCCTAAACTGGTAGCGCTGGCACCTAATAAATATTTCACAGAAGGGCTGCTTTAAACTTTTAGGACAAAACTTGGATCGTATGGCTCAACCTGAGTTCTCGCTGCCGTCATCCATTTTGCAGAGACAAAGAGCAAAGCGCATTTTTTTTTCGAATGCAACAGTGTAACTTCAGCAGAAATGAAGTAAACGAACAGCATATATCAGAAGCAAGAAATGTTCTAGAATATAATATGAAAAGAAGTGTGTTAAGCGCAGTGCCATATGCCCAGCAGCGCATGCAAATTGAAACAAACTTTTTCATTGCAGGCCAAATTCGCTAACAAGTATTCTAATCATCTCCTCGTTTAACGATGATTAGCATCTCTTAAAGCACAAATTGAAGTGTCCTTGCTTATCCCACCGCGATTATGTGTCATTTGGTTTCGCAAGAAATGCTTGTTTCGACGCAATGAGCACTTCAATTATGCCGGCGATTGATTATATGAGGAATTGAACGACCTTGCCGTCTCTTTCACTAACTTTATTCGTTGGGAACTAGACTGCCATACATCTGTATTTCGGGAGCACTTAAAGAAATTGCGATCAAAGTTATTATGAGAGCTCAAAATGAAGAAATGACAACAATGTCATAAGAAACCCGCGCTAATCTAAACATGCATGCGACTAGCACGCTCGGTTGATTCTGATTATAAAAGGACTCAAGTTTGTAAAAATTTCAACTAACTAATTTAGCTGTAACGTTACTGTGCATTTTGAAAATGAATTGGAGGAAAGATTTGGAGAAAACTCACTGAATTCTCGAAACAAATAGACGTGATTATCGAATATAAACGGCTTTTGTGGTGCGCGATTCAAAAGTGCCAACTGAACACACATATAGAAGTAAACACACGCATACATATGCAATGCGTAAAGCCAACAAACCAAAATTAATCTAAACCTTTTTGCAGGCACAACAATTTTGGTCAGCTTATAAGGTTGCACGCAAATGACGAAACCGTTTTTAAGATGTGCAGTGCTCACGGAATGAGGGACCGTTGCGATAATTTAATGACGAATGCTTAAAAATAACTGAAAGATGCTGAGTTTCATTCTGGATGTTCAAGCGACGATCAGGTTCCTTCTGTTTACGACATTTGATTGCGAGATGTTCCAGCGGTGGTCCCACGGGCAAAAATAAATGCACTAGCGTGCGCAAGTGCAACTACAAAAATACCTCAAACATTTACTTAATGAGTAGGGCAGAAATTTTGCTTGGAATGGGATTTGGAACCGGAAAAGGTAAGACGAAAGTTTGTTCCGAGTTTATTTCCCGTTGTGTCACACCAGTTTGGAAGGCTGTCGGTCGGGTCTAGGTTCGTTCTCTAGGAAGGGGCAAGGGCTACTTCTACAGAGGATCTCAAAGGTTGTTTGCTTTTCTTTGATGGATCGATGACAGTATTTTAACGAGAGTTCACTTATGAGTATGAAAGATTGATTTCTCATATGTTTGTCGACAAGACGCGCGTAAATGCACAGACAGAGTAAATGAATTTAGTAAGTCAAAGATTTGGCGACGCCTTCGGTGAACGATGTGCATAAGTAGCCAGCACTTAATGAAAACTTGAAGCAACTCCAGTGACGGTGTTCGACTTTCTTGTTATCTATTCGTTGAACGCAACACCCGCAAACCAAATTAAAGCTTTCAATTGCTCTTTTGCCGTACTGAAAAGAATAACTGCGGTGTTATTAGAAACGCATGAACACTCCTTCAAACGCACTTATCCATGCGCATATCTGCAATTAGAACTAATGAATTCATCGCGTTTTCTAACGATATCAGTCACACAAGCAATTTTTGTTTTCAGAAGACCGCTCCTACAGTAGTGAAGTATGCGCTATAATCAAACCATCAGAGGTAAGCACTAGCGCGGGTGAATCTCACGATTCATGGCGCCAATCTAAATGCTCGATGTCCATTGACAGCTCACTATTATTGAGGAATGCGACACATCACGTAACGCCGAACACGTCCTTGGAAACGTCTACCAAAATAACCACACTTCCACCTCACATTCTGAAATCACATACCTTCAAACTGTTGTTGCTAAATATTTCATCGCTAACAATCATTTTATGTGTGGTTTCCACTTTCATTACGAAAATGATAAGCATAGACCGAGAAATCTCCACCTCTCGAATCCTCACCTTTCAATTTTAGGAAACCCACTCACCTTAGAGGATTTCTTCAGCAATTTGCGATAATTTGAAAACATAAAAAATTCAGGGTATAAATTCAGGACACTCTGTTCGACTAACAGGAAATGATAAACATGAGGCAACAAAAGAATTCTCGAGATTCCAAACTTATCACCAAAATGAATAAAAGGCATATTTTAACGAAAAAGTGCTGAACAATCGCATAATCCCTATTAGAAGAGTTTCTACAGTAGGGGGCTTTTCCACCAACAACTGCATTTCACAGCGCTAAATAGGCTACTTTTTGTCAGAGTTAAAAGCCTTGGATCTTACAAGGTTGTGAGAGCGAAGGTTTGTAGCTCTAAAGAAGAAAATACACAGTTAGAATGTTTGAAGTTTGGTTTTATTTCACAGAAATGATAAAGGTTAGGATGTGTTTTGTAACTTCTAATGAATTCCTCTCGAAAAGATATGTTGTGAAACCCATGGTTTGTATTATATCTTATAGAGCACGTTTCTATCAATATCCACCATATTTCCGCTACAGTATTATAGCTGCGTAGGGGTTGAAGGGCGTAGAGTCTTTTAAATTCTCGAAGCAGATTTAGCCCACGTAACAAAGCATTTTAACGACACCCATCGCTGCTACGGTATATATTTGATGCACAATATAAAAATCCATGTAGGGGCCAATAATATTCTTTTTCTTTCACATAGCTGCTGAAATAACACACACACCTATTTTGCTGCCTTCATCATATATTCTTTTTACGGTATCTTCCCAATTAATTTCCCTATGGTTCGTTAGAAATGAAAAAGACAGTCATCACATGTGTCAGTTGGTGCTAACTGGGGTATCTTTTTTTGTTTCCTTCATTTTTCATCTATGTGATTTTTATGGATCACCTCGACCAGACAATACAACATCCCGACAGCCAATTCGTAAGCACACAATTCCTCCAGAATATTCTCACGGTTTCCTAAGAATATGCTTCACATACTTGTAATTAACTTTCCAGCTTCAAACGCTTCCAATAATAAAAATGTGCTTCAAACAGTTTTAATAGCGGATCAAAGCTTAAGAATGGCAAGTTGTGCTAATGGTCTTATTTTGATTAACTCATGTGAATTCCTTTGCTTTCTCTTCTATACAGCTTCCTCCTTTTCGTTCGAATTCCTCTCGTTCTTAATTTCCTCGGCACTAAAAATTTAGCCGAGCAAATTTCATCACCAATATAACGCAAATAGCCCCGAGTTGCTCTCGTGTGATTTTTTTCTACCTATGGACTGTGTTCATGAGTTGCTAAAGTTTCAGCGTTAGCTAAGTTCAGAATGAAAACTACTAAACAACTTTGCGAACAGATTAAAAAGTGTTTTTGATACAAGACTTTACCTCAAACAAAGCAAGCGCTTAACATGAGGGGTATACTCAGCCACTGGTGTTCTGAAGAGGGTATCGGATGAGTCCGGGGCTTTAGTAAGGAACTTGTTATTTTGCAAGAATAAAATTGTTAAAAGCCGTAATCACTAGCAAGCATTAGGGAATAGCAAGTGAAACCAGCCCTTACTAGCAGATTTTTCTCTATTTTTTCTTCGACTGCGAATTTTTCTCACCGATTTTCCGCCTTCCTTCCCGCTCACCCTCTTTGGCTGCCTGGACTGACAACAATTCGAACAATCGTGTGCACGATAGTGGTCTCATGGACGTTGCCGAACCGCCATGGCCTTACAACAAATACCACCAGAAAAGTCAAAAGTATCAGCCGCTACCACAGGTGAAAATTAACCCAAACACCACCGACATAATTTACTCCTCCATCTCTCTTTAGACGTGCATAAATTCCGTTGCCTTCCGGTGCTTGGTCCGAGGTCATAAGGTCGATACGAGAGGTTAAGAAAAGCATATAGGGCTACTTAACAGACTTATGTGTATGCAGTTTCAGGAATAAAACAGAGTGGCAAATGTTGGCAATAACATACACGTTGTTTGGTGCTAGACCAGATCCGATAAGAAATTCCTCTACTTCCGATTTCTTCGCGTTTGCGATTGGATGGCAAGTTATGCCAACATTCTGCTGTTTTTGATAGGCTGGATACCATCTTGGGATCAAAACTGGAACCTCATCTCAGGATCGTTTATTTAATCGACTGATGAGGTGGTCAGGAGCAAAGACGTCCAACCTCTTTGCTGCTGGATACACGTCACAGGAAATCAGCAAAACTGCAGAAGAAACCAACGAAATATGCTTATCGCTATTACACTTGAAAAACTTGTTTCCATCTCATAAGCGGTGAACTCGTAGTTTAAAATTGTTCCTTTAAAGGCGTGGAATATTTTGAGCGATTCAGAAGTCGTTTCATTTCAGCCAATATGTGAACTATTAATAATTCAGCTGCTCTCGCTATTGAAGAAATACTAATGAGTTTTCAATGGCATCGAAAAAAAATCTACATCATTTCCATAAATAAGCAAATCTCGAAAGCTCGAATGAGCGAAATCTGGAGCTTTCAATCGACAACTGACGATTCCAAGAAAAACGGAATATGGTTCAGCTGAGAAGTGATGAGCTTAGTGCTCATGAGTTGTTGCATGTTTGATGTGAACAGTTAGTTGTTCAAAACGTTCATTCACGTGGTGCGTACGAATGCATACAAACATATGGTCATTGCTTAGTGAGAACACGGTGCTCGTAAATTTAAGTGAACGTTTTTGAGTATGCATAACTTTATAGAGTTGCAGTCATCAGCCGCCGACATGGCACTTTTTTGGAGAACTTGACATCGCTAATGGTGCGCACTATTAAATGAAATTATGCCCCAAATCGACTGTAATGTTATACCCGTATTGTGTGAGTGTATATGTCTAAAACACAGAAATCAGCCCACCTCACAGCCTGATTCGTCTTGTGAGTCGGAGAACAAGTTTGGGCTCGTCGTTAGTGTTCGAATGACACTTGGTCACATGGTGAAATCAAGCATTTTGAGGCGCCTACAGTAAAGGAGTGAAATCCGTAAGGTGTCGTTGATCATTGCTGTTGTTGTTTTTTATTGTTCACTTTCTCATCCGTCACGATAGGCATGGTATACCTCTAACGTGCTTACTAAATTCATTTGTGATGATATGAGTAAGTGGTCGAAACATAACAAAGATGACGCAAGAAAGAGACAAATATGACCAATCGCAGTGGCAAGTCTGCGGCACAAACAATAGAAATGAATCATCAGGTTCGGTTTAAGAAAGTTTGTTGGGCGATGTCTGAATCTCCTCTGCCCAATATTGGTATTTGATTTTTCATTCACATAATATTCTTTCCGTGTTTTATTATGTGTGCTTTTTTGGATGAGGTTCTGAAGATGGTTACTGCTGCGCCCTTTTGCTGCTTTCATTGAGACTTCTTCGAGCAGCTTTACAAGTTCATCCTTGAAAGCACGTGTATGACTTAGTGCAAACTATAAAGGGGATTAGGTACACAAGCTTCTGCGAAATAAACCGACCGTATGCATACAAGTTTTTTAAAAACGAATGGATTGCCTGTTCAAAAGCTTTTGCAAAACAATTTATTTGAACTTAATCTGCATGATTGTACTCCTATGAATGAAAGAACGTTAAGGACGAATATATGGAGATGATCGAAGGATGCAAAAAAAGGAAATTTGCATAACCGTCTTACTTCAATCGAGAGAAACTGGCGGCTTCACACAATTTCGAAACGATCCTTTCAAGGGGCGCGACGAGAGCGCATTTGATTTTGCTGACCAGTCTTACGATATAAATAAGTGAGACGGTTCTAAGGTAAATTAGAACGTAAATCGCAACATCAACTGCTATATTATCACCTTTGAAACTTGCCATCAGGTAGCAATGATTCCGTCGGCACAAGAAAAATTTTTTCCATTTTTCGTCAAAAGACTGGGCCGAAGCCACTTCAAGTAATTGTTCTACTAAGGTTCACAATATATCGTTCACAATAAAGGCCCATTGCAGCAACATCGGATATCACTGGTGGGCAACACTAACGTGTGCGCAGTGCGTCCATGCGTATGACAACTTATAAGTGCTTCTTGCTTGACTACTGTTTCAAAATGTTCGCTTAGTTGGCGAGCGCTAAGCGTTTTGCATTATTGAATTTCTTTTTCGTGGCCAACAAGTTAAAATTAATTACCAGTATTCCATTAGAAACTTAGCAGACGAAATGACTAAAACCCATCACTCTCCGTACATATTTGCGCGGATCTTGTTCCGACACTTTTGAAAATGGCGAAAATTAACTGGCATGTACACTGACAGCCGAACTCTTGTTATTCGTTGAGTGCTTGGTTCACCATAGTGACATGTTCCAATGCACCTATGCACTCCTGCTCTTACAATTAGCATTATTCAATAAAAGACGTTAGGGTTTCATTCTGTGTGAACCTTTTGTTCGTTATCCTTCCAAATTCCAGTTTTATGATGATGGCATCTTTTGCGCTACTTTTCTGCCATCTTTACTCGTATCGACTACTTGAGTCAAAAATTTCGCTTCCAGAGGTCTTTTGCAATGTGGTTAATTTCGCCGTCTTTTGCTGCTGCTGCAACAAATCCTACCAGGATAAGCGCCATTATTTCATTCGGTTCTCGACCGCTTTCGTCACATATGAAGAAGTTAAGCGTTTTCAACGATAGTGCGTCGGCGTCTTTTGTACCATTTTCTCAAATCGAACTTGTTCCATTCGTTCACAACGGCTACGGTTTTATACGTTAACGTCTTATCGAAGATAAATAGAAATGAAAAGCAGTGCATGAAGGGTAGTGGTGATCTCACCTCATCGCACATGCGAAAATATCACTTTTTTTTGATAAGCCACTTTTAGTAGATGGGCTGCAACATAAATGGGATATCTATAGGAGATCAAAGTGATCGTTTATGCGTCGACGTTGCAATTTCAGTACAGCATAACATAATTTTTTTCTTCTTTTATGCATGCTTCACTGTCGGCAATCGAAAATGTGAATTCGTTCGTATTTCATGACATTTTTGAGCGTAATCGACCGAATGCGATCGGTGATATACGCTCTGCGCCTAACTAACAACTGTGCACGCCTTTTTTTTAAAAAAAGCATGACACAAAACATACGATGGACAGTAACCATACTCTACGTATTTGATTTTAACCGCAAGTGTTACGATATTGGTTGCAAATAGATTGCGCCATAAAGCTTGCTCGCTAAATGTTTAACAAGTTCCCACTAGGCGTAACAATTTAGGTTATAGAAAATTCATAACCGTAGATTAAAAATTGTACATAATGAAAATTTCACCCCACCAGGATGGTTGCTGCATTTGAAATAACGTCAACTGTAGTTGAAATGAAAAGAAAATACTTGATGGATTCTCAACTTCAATGAAAACGGGCATCATAAAAAAGTTCGCTGAGTTGCACTTTCCGTTCGGGAGTCAATCGTCTAATTGATTTCTCCTTACACAGGAAAACGACTAGTAGTGGAATATCGTGAAGTGTCGTAATGTACACTTCGGGTCAGCGAATTGGTGAACGAGTAACGTCTTAAGAGTTAGGGAAAATAATGGAGCGTGTAGGGAGAAGGGATAGACAAGAAAAGGCTGAAGATTGGAGAAAGAAGACCGAAAAGTAATATGGAACTGTGTTGTAGGTGAAGAAAGGGAGCGGGAATATTGAATACCAAAAGGTGGGAAGTTGTTCGCGACTTACCAACAAATAAAAAAATAAACAAAAATAGAACCACGATCGCTCAGAAAAATTTCAGTCGGCATAACGTCGAATTGCCTCATGCAAATGGGGAATAAAACCAGTTTTTTAAATGGAATACAGCAAAAACCTGCAAACTGAAAACGGTTTTGCCGCAGAAGCGATAGCGTCAACCGGGTGGATAAGAGCTAAAGATTGTCGAAAGAACAAATCAGAACGTCATATAATATGCAAGAGCAACTAAGAATGCGATGAAATAGTCAAAACATATATGTAAAAGATAAAGTGACCGTATCTTGACGTAGAACTGGGACGAAATCATAATTGAGGCGAATTAGTAGTGTTTTCCACTCTCGCAACTAAAATCACATACAATTACATGACAGCAAAGAGGGAAAAGCGTCGTGCAGCAGCGTAATTGTAGCAGAGTGCTTTACACAAAAGCAACAAAAATCACGCGGTGAACCTGCTTAACGTTGGTAATGAGCCGCGTTGAAGAAGTTGGTGTGGGACGGTGATCGCGATTAATTGACCATCCTCGGACCGATGAGGCATAAATTCATGAAACTTCTGAAGCATATAATAATGCACACAACGAACACCACTTAACGAACTTGCTTCTTTTCGTAGCAATCACCGCCTACTTGCAAAAGATCACGCTGAGCATAAGGAAACCGCTGGAAAGAAGTGCTGAAGTATGCGGCGATCGCCTATTCCAACCATTGGATAAGATGAGAAAGGGCGGTAAAGGAAATATTTATATGGCGAGGTCACAATTATCCTCTTGAATGGTAAAAGCGGTTCAGCGGTTCTGATCATGTATGCATGCATTCGAGAGGCGATATACGATTACAGTCATTGAGAGGAAATTGAAGCTGATCGCATCACATCAATCATGATGGAGCACTGCAAATGAGTCAAACAAGTCTACAAATGAGCTAACAACGTTGCGTCGACGAGTTCTGATCGTGTTTCAGACCCGATAAAGCTTTTGCCATTTTATTTTCATGCTCCATTTCAGCAAAATCACAAAGTCTACTTCAGATCGCTGTCACGTGCTATCTCCATAAAACAATTGCAGATATCCTGCTCTTTCCCTGTTTACTCACAAGAAATAATTAAGTTCGTTATTCCAACTCGAGTACTTTGGTGTTCGGATGTTAATCAGCCGTGAATAACGTTAAGGAACCCGTGCTGGCATTTAGTCCACTACTCTCACTGTTTGCTGATCGGTGTCAATATCTTTACATCTTTCTAATCAGATGAAATACATCTTCCCCCTTTCCTTCCTTAAGAAATGCCATTTACTGTGCAGAATTTCCCTTCCGAATCTATGACTTTTATCAATGTTGCAATCAAACAAAAGTTTTGAAGTTTGACTGGCCAATTGGTTCCAGCATCTCTCAACCACGGCCACCAAATTTTCAATCGATAAAAGTAGCGTTTCCCTTTCGATTTCCAAACATTAGCGGGAAGAAATAGAAATTTTTAAACGGGTAAAGAAAAAGCTGAGGGTGAACATACTAGCGTGAGAGTGCAAAATTATCGAGCGCCCGATAAATGAATTCGATAAATGAGCATGTTGCATAATTATTAGTAAAGCTCCCAGCATTTGCAGAGTCCCATTTAATTGGGGGTTCAGTCGAAATATATTTCATCTCGCTTCACTGCAATGATATAACAACGAGTTTTAGAAAATCTGTAAAGGACTGAGTGTTCATCTGTTGGAACGTTGGCAAAGCGTAGTATCGTCTATTGATGGAAGCTTCTACCGAGGAAGGCCTTCTCTTTGCGGTTATGCGGTGACTGAATGATCAGTTTTAGTTATTCCTTCTACGTTTTCTTATTGCTGCCTTTTGTGATCTTAATTGAGAATTGAGGGAATGACAACTCCGTCACTCTGCTCTCACGATTTTTAATTCCCACCATATCTCAACTCGCTTCAAATTCAACTGAAATGGCTTTTTACAAAAACGAGTCCCAGAAGATTATCCCTCATATGACCGCCTAAGCATAATTATGATCGTTGCACATCTTATTCTCACATGTGGCATCGCTAAGATTGTCTCAACTTTAGCCTTTAATTTGAATAACGCAATGAAGAAATGAAAATGTTTTAGTTGAAAGGCGAAGAGTGAGAATGTAACCAAACTAATGAGTATTACACGGTTACGACATTTCGCGATAGGTAAAAGAATTTGCTAGAAAGGGAAAAAGTGGTTAATCAAAAGAAGGGTAGAAATGCAATTAAGTACATATGCCTATGAACACATGGTTTGCAACTATTAAGTGAGAGCAAAAAAAAAACGCACATTAAACTAGTTGAACTAATTACACGACATGGCAATGCATTATAGGCAGTGCACCACCGATGAAATACGCAATTGTAGGAAGAAGTGTCTCCTGAGTAACGAGACGGGCAGCTGTGCGATCGTAACAGCGGCTGGCACATGCAAAAACTAATTATGGCAACGCTATTATCATAGTTTCACATGCTATCGAGATTTGCCATTTTTCATTAACTGCAAATCAAACTCCCACCGCCACAAAATTAACAATGAATCATAATTTGGCATCTCAAGCAAAATAATTTCTTACTTCATTTGCAACCGATCGCCTGAATGCGAACGCTCAAAAAGAAGAAGTACTAGGCGCAAAAACAATTTACAGCTAGTCATATTTACGCTTGGGTTTGAAACGATCTCATCAGGTAATTCTGCTAATTGAAAATGAAAAGGTGAAAGAGATAGACGATAAAATCTCAGTTGCAATCGACTTCGATGCCATTTTAGTGACCGCAGGTCAAAAAAAAAAACGTAAATAGCGCAGCGTGCGAGTAGAGATCAAGCTCATTTCTCCTCGCGATCCAAACAAATTGTCTTCGTAGTTTCTCGCTTACATATATAGCCCACGATGATGTATAACAGTGTGCAAGAAATATACGGCAAAACGTTATGTAGGACGATAATAGTCGAGAAAAATGGTAAGTAGAGTATGCGATTTCTCATATAGTCTCTTTTCAATAGAACTTTTCATACTTAAGAACAACCTTTTGCATCTTTTCGCACTCATATTGTTGTACAACTTCATAAACTCTGCCCATACGACAAAAACTTAGAGAAAATTTTACGACTAGACCAGATATGAGTTAGTGTGGCTTTGTGAGAAGCTAAATTTGCTGCTTTATTCTGAACATTGAAATTATCCGCAGATTCGCTGGAAATTAAGGGGTTTTTGCAGATGCCATGACTACAACCATTTCAAGCATTCTACCTCTTATTCGATAGAATAAAATATAAAGGAAAAGTTTTATTTACAAACTAACGTCAAGGAAAAACAATAGAACTGAAGTTGTATAAAAGGCAAGATAAGTTACTTCTAAACAGTACATTCACGGATATATCAAAATAAACGGAAACATTATCGGACGTACGCTACGCTACAAAATGCTTGGGAAAAGTCATCTTAAAACATGCATTTCTAGAAACTTATCTCCTTAATGAATTTTCTGGTGAAACTTGAATAGAGGAAGCATGAGATATGTAACTTGATTGTATCTGATTGAAAATGCATTCCAACCTTAGTAGGTGGCAAAGACGAGTGACAATACAAGCCGGTGCCAAATGCAATAAGCACACGTAAAACATACTGGACACTAGTGTGCTTCAACTACTGCATACGGATACGGTAGCTGTGATGTTTTTTCATGTGTTATGTACTGTCTGGTTACTGCACAGCTGGTTACTCTGGTATTTTTTTGTTTATTACTTTAAGGCGCACCTTCTTGCATGTAGCACTTGTATCGACTGGTGATAACAATGGGATGTGGCTGATGAATTCGGAATTATGACTGGGTAAGAGTTTGGTTCACTCGCTTCTGAATCCCATTCACAAATGAGTCTCCTGAACATTTCTGTACTCTTTTGCCACCATTCCGTGCAGTATTTTCGCTCTATAGGATGCATTGAATGCACCTTATTATGTGAGCTTAAGATGAAATTTGCGTTGAAGTTTCGAGTTCTGCCGATCAAACATCACAACAGTTTTTGCTGTTCAAAGTAGCGTCTTTGAGCGCGCTCCAAACATCAGAACGTCAACTAGTTGACCGTGCTTTGAAAAATTAGCGAATAAGATCATACCCATATGTTATCCTTTGGAATAGCGGATAAGCGGCTGTTCAGCTCAAAAAAAAAATCATTTGTATAGTTTTACAAGCCTAAATCTTGGTAAGCGAAAACACCCAAACGCCATTTTAAAAATATTCAGTAAAAATTTAGACAAAGCATAATCGTATAATTCACTGCAGCCTATCATTCTAGTTTGGACTTTGTCAACACATTCAAACTCTAGAATTTTGCAGAAAAACTATGCGCCGCAAACTTCTCGAACATCACGCTTCAATAGTTTCAGCGACAATGGAAACGAAAAGGAAGTTAGCTTAGTTAGCCGCTAGTGGCTCCAAACAGATCGGCTAAGATGGACTACAAACGAACATCTACACCGCCCATCTTGGCTTAATGCGACAGTCGCTGTATTCGAATGTATTGAGCGAACAGCCGAGCATTTTCCCACCGATGCACTGATTTCCGTACTTGCTTGAATAGTTCTTTGAATGCACCATCCGATTTAAAGAAACAAATAGAGATGAATAAAGGCAGCTGAAGGCGGTCCAGTATGCATGAATATGCATGCAATTGTTGCAGCAGAGGAATGAGGTGATGAATGGCTGGCAGGCTGGCTCCACATGTTTGTGAATAACGCTCCACCCATCAAAAGCTAAGTGCTGTAGTCAAGTCAGTGAGTGCGTCGATTTTATGCCTTTTTCGTCAGCTCACGCTATTCCATCGAGCTAACTTGGCTGAGGTGATCAAATGTCAGCGACATAAGCAATAAATCGATGCCAAAGGCTTTGATAAGTTCCGAAACAGCCTCATTACCAGTTGTAAATTAGCATTCACTGCTGCAAGTGAATAACTGTTTATTGCAGGCTTAAACACCAATTCTCAGCGTTTGCACATCAAATGGTGCACTGCCATTCACCTTTTGAACAAGAAAAGAAAGACACCCGCATGATTTGGCTAACATCAGTATGATCGGAAGCGATAACAGTCGGAACAGACGCTCATCACTAGCTGGATGGATCCCTGACAAATGTCGTCATAATTAACGTGCCAGTATAATTACAGTAGGCGCAAGAAATGACTTCGATATGGCTGTTATTATTTCAACAAAACGAACCTGCACTCAGATTATATAGCAAGTATTCTGTATTCTGTGTAAGATACGATGAACAGGACTGAAGAGAGGCGAGAGTGGTCGCTAAGGTGTGCACTGGCTTGCTAATGCACTCATTTGCATTCATTACTAGTTGATCATTACTCAACGGCAATGCTGCAGTGACGAATTCGGAGCATTGACGCCGCCTTCCACACGCCAATATTGATGTTTACATAGTGCAAGTTCTTTTTCACGTATAGGTCCAAGAACTCATAAATGGCAACGAGAAATAAAAACGTATAGTTTCATTTCGTTTCAGTTCTCTTTTCTAAGTCATTCCTATCATTCTTCTATAGAAAGCCTATATCAATGCCGCAGTATTCGATTCGTTTCAACAGTGACTGCATATATAGTTTTCGCAAAAATCAAAACTGTTTTCTGCAGAGAAGTCTATGATCTTTTTGAGAACCCCCGCTTTTGTTTATAGCCATGACTAAGATTTTGTAAATTAGCTGTTGCATCTGCCAATAACAACTGCTGGAAAGAGCAGTGGTGGAGGGAGCTCGGTGCTAAATATTGCAGAATGGGAGTCCTTCGTAAAATTAACAAGAACACGCATTTTTTTGCACAGTGCATTTCATCAATATGTTTTTAGGAATGCCAGCAAAACGTCTGTCCAGCAAGCATCTCAACTATGTTGTAGCGAGTTATTGTGATCGGATCTTGCGTTGTCAGAGAAACTTCCCACCGGAACTTTAAAAGATTTTTGTCACGTTTGCAATGAAAAAGAAATAGGATCGGGTGGCAACTGTCGTATAAGGCCCACTTATGACTCTCATCTATCAACGAAATGTTTCTTGTTTGATGGCGCAGGCAAGGAAGTTATCATCGTGAGACATGCAATTTATGATGCAGTTCTTTGCAAATGAGAACCACGATGAAATGCACTGAGAAAAGAGTATTTAGGAGAACGTATATCGGCTGACTGCGATGAGAACGAGCATAAGCATCTGCGCTAATCTGCTGCGCATATTTAGAAATTCAAACGAACTGAAACTGACTGTAACGTTAAGGGAATTTTTTTTCTTAATCTTTTTTTTAACAAGCGCAGCAAGCTGTTTAGCACAGAAATTAGGATGAGAATTAAGACGATCAGGGAAAGAATCGTTGAATTTTTTAAAGTTAACAGCAGTGATTCAGATATTTATGCATTCATCTTCTGCATAAAATTGCTTTTCTGGTATACTAAGCTCCTATTTGTTTAAGAATCATTCAGAAGTTCAGGGAACACTGGAAATAGGGAATGGTCGATGTGAACTGAAATTGGGCAAAATTTTCGACCCAATGAGGCCAACTTGGTCGGAATTTGACGATTTTTTGAGATATTCAAGAAAATTTGATATAAAGCTTGCCTGGAATGAACAGTTGGTTGGTGAAGTTGGTGGCTTAGCTATTATGAAATCGCACCACATAATAAAAATTCTATTGCATTGTAAAATCTATTGTTTTTTCAACAATTTCTTTTTCTATTGCGCAAACACAGAATTCCGACAAAAGCGGATATTTTACGAACAAGGGCCACTTTTCTTTTTTTTGAAAGGTAACCTCAAACGCCGGGATCCTCGGGGAATGTTTTACACGGATTTAATTAATAGCTTTGTGGGGAGCCCTTTTTTTCTTGCTGAAAAGAAAGCACGTGTATAGTGAGCAGGCTAGAACAGCGGCATAGTATGCCATTTTGTAAATTTCACAACGAGTTGACGAAAAGCGACGAGTACTAAATTTTAACGCCCCACGAATTAACGAAAAATTTTGTTTCCCGTTGTTTTCAGGTAAATCTTGTTGATTCTGACTTCTTAGCCCAAATTTCAGGGGCGGTATTTTTTAACCCAATTTCTGCCGGTCGCCCACAAAATCTCTAAAGGCTGCTCTTTATGACCCGCAAGTGTTATAGGAGCCGAATGTGTCGATAACATTGAGGTTGCAGCCATTTTTCTCAAGAAATTTCAGATGTTTCCAGCCGTTCTTGATATGTGCTGACTTGAAGGTTGTGAACTGCCCCTCCAAAAGTCCTGAATTCTCTGTGAATGACTCTGACCCACAACTGTGCAGCGGTCGGATTGGGGGGGGGAGGTAGGCAGTGATGGAGAGGCTGCTGTTTATGTGTCCGTGCGAAAATCATTGACTGTTTAGTAAAGACTCCGTGTTTACTTTGCGGACAGCATGTGAGCAACGTCAGCAACCATACTCTTTAGGGAGATTTTGTGCTGTAGTTGAGGTTACTTAGCATTGCCTCGTCACTTTGGCGATCATAAAAGTTAGGCAGAAAGTAGCATCCCGCAAAGGAGTGCTTTCAGTGAACGTAGTGGTTCACTCCCTTTCGACTTTTTTTTTTGAAGCGAAAAAGAAAAGCTGCACTGGATCGGCAAAAACATATTGTGCACAGCGGTGCTTCATTCGATCGCTTATCGCATCTCTGATTTGCTGACTATACGCTTCAACGCGTTCCTTAATGTACGCTTCTTTTTTCCACTCGTCTGTATCAACTTGCCCACATTGCTATGCGTCTGTGCGCGGTTCGCGATTCTTTTTGCGACAATAGAAACTGAAACGATTTGCGAGTTGGACAAGAACATTTGCGCGTTGTTCTGTGCGCATATCGAAAATGCAGGTGACCTAATTTAATGCAATAGTCATTCACTAGAATGCTTGTTGAAGTACAAACATTTATTAGGATTTCGCTGAAACTTCTAAAATAAATGCTCTAGTGCCATAGTTCTGAAGGGAACACAGATTGGATCGGCTCTCAAAGTGACGCCGCGATCGTAGAAAAAATTTAGTCCAAGGTCTAATGAATCGATTCAAGTCATTTAGTTGCACCCAAAGCGGTTCTTTGGCCGGATGGAAAAAGAGCAGCGGGTCATTCTTCTGATCAGTTTGGTGCGATGGTTCTCCGCATTTCTCATGATAAGGTAGGTGAGGAGGATCATTCGCCGTTCGCTTTACACCCTCTAAGACATCGTTCTTGTTCACATAGAAGATTTAGCAGGAGAATTTGAAATTCTCCTCTCAAATAGCTAAAAGTGGTTAAGCAGTTGAGATGGACGAAAAAAAAAACGAATTATAGGAAATATGAGCGCATGAATGGTGCTTCTTTACAGTATTTCATGCATTGTTTATTTGAGCAATTTGCTTTGCTCCATAAGTGAAGTGTAGCGTCCTTAATCGCACATCTTTTAACGAGCGATCCGTTAATCACGCAATTTTGCCACTCTTCGCAGGTTATGCAGAAAACTTTACACTCTTTCGATCTATGGTGAACAACGCGAGAAAAGCTTTCGAAAAACTTCAAACGCTGAATTGGAACTCAGTGCAAAAAACGTGTCACTTATACGATTGCTAATTAAGAACAAGATGGAATCGTTTTTGGATGACCGACTCTGTTGAAGTGATGAGAAAGTCTAGCCGTGTAAAGATTTGAAAGAAATATTAATTCGAAGAGTTTGCTAATTTGAACTCATTGAAAACGATGCCGAACGCGTTGAACATGAAAAAATAAGGTGAGGAAGCGCAAAAACGAAAAAAAAAACAGGGAACAAAGAGATTGGGCGAAAAATAAAGAACTCTATCTTTAAACATTTACCATACGAAAGTAACGGATGGAAGGAACTCATAAGGAGTGGAATGCGAATTTCTAGAAGAAAACAGGCTCGTGTAATGTGAATCATTCGGAAATGCTTTAGAAAAACTGTTTTTAGGTTTTGTTCTTAAGATATGATCGCTTAAACTAAACATGTGGTATACGAGTGAGACATCATGCATATGACTCGATATATGTTGCAAAAGACTCCAAAAGAAATCTTGCTAAAAGGCACGACCATCTCATTTCCTTCTCTCTCTCTCCTCCGCTCCCCCTCCCCTTCTCCTCTCCTTGACCACATAAGTAAGGAAACTTTATGCACAAATCGACAGGCATGGTTGATAAGGAAACTTTTACACAAATCGACCTTGTCTTTAAAAGTTTCCTTACTCA
>JPKZ01003257.1:274303-291359 GCA_000803305.1 Toxocara canis | reverse complement strand
GTCCCCTACCATTTACTTCACAGTTTTCCCGGCCACGTATGTTTGAGACCCAAGTCCCTGTTTTTGGTTCGACTCACTGTGGAGACTCCATATCCCGACTTTTTTGCACTTCATTCTTTTCTGTGATCGAAGTTGCTCGAGCGAGCGACAAGATACTACAGTATGCGATAGTGGCAAAGCTAGAAAAGTTTTAAAAAGAAACATCTTCCAGCTGGTTTCAAAATTGTCCTCAAAGTCTGTTCCACGCATATTTCGTGCAAAAGAGGTCCATTCAACACAACAGAGAGCTTTTCATAGACAAGAAAGCAGTAAGAACCAAGTGTTCGTACCGCATATCTTTACAGTTTCTACGGATAAACTCATTGTCCATTTCTTCGAACATAGGCGAACCCTAAATAAAAGTTATAGTAACATGCCTCTCGAATAGATATGTCTTGCTCATGCACTGCCAAAAACATCTTGAACAATAGCTGAGAACTGTAAAAATTAGAAACCCTGGGAATTCTGCTACAGCAACTTTGGCGCATTAAATCTGTGGACGTGTAACTCATCGACTACATCGAGCAATTTTCGTGGTCGAGTCTCTGGTCGTTTCTCGCTGTATGGTTTCATTAGTCATAAAAGTTTCACCGATATTTCGCCATCCAGTCGTAGAAAAGAGATATAATGATAATCCAAATCCATTTTTTTTTTAAAAATTCCTAGCTTCTTTCGTCCTTGCCTCAGCATCGGCTTTTTTTTCTTTGACACAAAGAGGTCCATTCAACACAACAGAGAGCTTTTCATAGACAAGAAAGCAGTAAGAACCAAGTGTTCGTACCGCATATCTTTACAGTTTCTACGGATAAACGCATTGTCCATTTCTTCGAACATAGGCGAACCCTAAATAAAAGTTATAGTAACATGCCTCTCGAATAGATATGTCTTGCTCATGCACTGCCAAAAACATCTTGAACAATAGCTGAGAACTGTAAAAATTAGAAACCCTGGGAATTCTGCTACAGCAACTTTGGCGCATTAAATCTGTGGACGTGTAACTCATCGACTACATCGAGCAATTTTCGTGGTCGAGTCTCTGGTCGTTTCTCGCTGTATGGTTTCATTAGTCATAAAAGTTTCACCGATATTTCGCCATCCAGTCGTAGAAAAGAGATATAATGATAATCCAAATCTATTTTTTGTTTTTTTTTTTAAATTCCTAGCTTCTTTCGTCCTTGCCTCAGCATCGGCTTTTTTTTCTTTGACACATACACTTCCAGTCACTTATACTTCCTTAGCATTTTCAAATGCTAATCTATTTCATCTTTTTGCAGCATTTTTCACAATGCTATCTTTTGTTCGCATAGAACAGGCTTGTCTAGTATCTTCCGTGGCGTTCGAACTTTTTTGCAGCTTCTGATCAACACAAAGCACAATTCATCTAAATGTGTGCCCGGTCGCCATTCACACCCTTCTTTCTCCTTTTCGTACGAATGTGGTCGACACCATTCCGAGCCGTAAGAAACGGCGATGAAAAAGTTCGTGTTAAAGAACTTGCCCTCAAATGTTAAGCTGGTTCACATACTCATTTGGGTTATCGTTTCAACCAGCGTAAGGGATTATCACAGCAAGGTTTGCACACTTTTGCGAGCGATTTTGCCACACTTAGCAAACAATGAAGTTCGACCAGAAGATTTCATTGGAATTCGCTCAGTATACTCGATTAACCATTGCACATTAGCATCTGTTTTGCCATCTCCAAAATATGTTGCATGAAAATATCTGAATGGAAACAAAGCATTACGCCATGTAAAATACTGCTGTGCAATAAGTAGTTCTTACAATCGATACACACAAAGTGGAAATACATTGCCAGTTAGAGGAAATAATTTGTCGATCAGTTTATTCAGTAATCATCTGGTTTTGCAGTTTAAAAGCAGCTTTACTATACCTCTAGCAGAGAGCACTTCAATATAACTGGTATATGCAAAAGAATGTGTTTTACTGCTCACCGCCTTCATCATCTGAAAATCTCCTTCAGTATGGGTTTCATGATGAAGAACCCATTCAGTCAGGACTCATGCTCAGTGAGTGATCCACTGTGCGTTCGATGCAACAACGGTCTGTTTGTAAAGCGTAAAACTCAAGATCGAGCCCACCACACCTTTTCTGCCACAATCAGACGCTTTAGCGATCAATCCACAAGATAGAAGGCAAAATGAAATGCAGACAAACTTGAATTGCAGGGTTTTTGAAAAAAACTGCAGCAAGAATCCCGCAGATCCTTTAAATAAAACAGCTTTATCATCATTTCAGCGGCGCTCCTCCTCCGTCCACCGCACGTCGTCCCTCCCCTTTCCATAGCTAGATCGCTGCTGAAGAAAGCAAAAGATGCCTGCACGAATTCGACTGAATGCATTCCATTGGGCATGCACATGTTTCACTCTGAGCCTTCGTATTCGATGATAGTCGAAATGATGCCAAAAAAAATCACTACAGCTTTTTCACGGCAAATGGCAAATAATCCATGAGCTCGGACAGATTGCGAGGCAAAATTTTAATCGATAAACTAATTTATTTATAAAACTCCTTTCTTCACTCCTTCAATAGTTTTCCTTTTTAGCCCTGTAGGGCCCACTGCAATTCAGTTCACTGACATCCTGAATGAGCTAACGATAAGAAAGGGAAAATTTCAGATGAAGAATGGGTCAACTTTTCGAGCGATCCTAAAAAGCACATTAAACTCGATCCCCATTGGCCATCGCGATGGAGATCGCAAAAACTGCCAAAAACAAGTTGAGCGCATCTAAGAGGATCAGGGCCATTGCATTCTGTTAAAAGTGGTGACAGGAGCTTAATAGAAGAGGACTGAAAATGATAAAACTGCTGCAAAGGGCTGCTATATATTTTCTTTGACAATTTTCGTTCTTTTGCCTTATTCGGGAAATATACTACCTGAACACTGCTTGTGGCAGCCTGATTTTATTGTGGGTTCAATGTTGAATGCTTTTCGCAGTATGGTTGTTCAGCCACCAAAGTTGTCGACGTTCATGTGTTGACAGGAGAACACCGAGTTTCAGTTTACCCTGCCCTTGCTTATCGACCGCGGTGCGCTTACTATGCTGAACAATCTCTTATCACCTTTAATCAAAATGATCAATGAATGCTTAATCAGCTTGGCTTTAAACTCCCCCGCTCTGAGCCGTAAACGATCACAACAGCCCTTTACAGTCAAGTACGCTGCCTGAAAAAGACGACTTGTCGGATGATTAATTATCCGCATAAAGAGGAGTTAAGAATCGTTAAGCAAGAGGAGGTATTGAATCACTCTAAACAGTTAAAAGTTTGTTAAGCCTGGCAGGCTTCCTCACCACATGAAAGCCCGATCATGGATGAAAACTGCAGGCAGGCGAGAGTGTATTTAGTTTTCGCAATGAGCCTTTGAGTACAGCATTTTCCTCTGATCTTACTTCCCCACACATTAGACTCCTTTAATATAAATCACGCTCTCACCAAATGGACCACTACTCTTTAATATTGAACACCTCATAGATTTTGAAAATTCCGAACAGAGCTCTGTTTTGAATAATTTTTTTTGCTTAAAATTTATGCAAAAAATATGTCAGTTATGCTGCTTTTTTAATTTTATAAAAAGCAGTTGCCGCACATTTCATCGTTGAAGACATTGAAAAGTCTTAAGCCATTTTGAAATTTTAGGGATTCATTGTAAAACGGTAACGGCATTTAATTTCACTCGAAAACCAAACAATGTATCATGTTGTAAGAGGTGAAGGAATGCAAAATAAGATTATTACGGAACAGATTACAACTAGCCGTCCTATGCGTGGCTATAGATGTGGAAATTGATCTTCTTAGAACGATCCAAACAATGAAAAACGAAAAGTTTGTTCGACTGCATGACGATCCGCCACAGAAACTCTTCTGCTGTCCCCTTAACAGATACCATTAACAAAGGGCATTAAAAATTACTTTGCCTATGAAATATAAGTAGAATAATCAAATATTGACGTAAATAGAACAGCAAAAATTCGTAAATGAAAGATTACTATGAATGGGGAACTTACATTCCGGAAGCATTTCAAAAAAAAGAAGCTTTCTCTTCCAAAATAAACGGCAATTTTGCTTTGGAGGCAATAACAGATGTAAGCACCGGAAATAAACGGTCTCTTATTCATAAAAATTTCTTGAAAAGAACAATCCGATATGCTGATTATAAGACCACCGAGTGACATTCACAATGCTATTCAGTATGCATTAACTGTCCCGAGCACAGTGATAGCTATTTTATGGCGCACTCTGAAGAAGACTTCGCTGAGAAAACCTGAAATTCAAACTATTTTCAGCACGACCTCATGCTCACTAAGAGAGCTAGAGAGATTTCAAATCTTCCATTCCGAACCATAAAAACATGAAGAAAGGTATTTGATTTATAAAACTAAGGAAAAGCATTTTTAAAAACAAAAAACACGTATGGAAAATAATGAATGCTAGTAGACTATAACCATGGCTGGAATGTTTTGGATGTATTTTAGATGTTTAAAAATATTACCGGTAAAAGGAATACTCCAGGCATTCACTTTGATTTCATCGATGGAAAAGTAATAAATTAAATTGGACAGAAGATCATTCCAAATGATACAACTGTAACGTCAAAGAAGTTCCTCATTATATTAATTCTCGAATATCAAGGTTCAAATTTTGCACGGCTCGATTTAGGCAATGTGCTGTTGGAAAATGTGAGCAAGTTTAAAAAGTTTGCGTGCAGAAATCCATACATCATTCTATAAAGAACGCAAAAATCATGTTTTAGCGCAAACATTCAAGCGATCCGAGATCGGATCGAAGCAATGCTGTTCTCAGTTCTAATTAATCTTACGTTCTATAACAGGTTTAAAACACAACGCGAACAAATCCGAGTCGCTCATTTCATTCGAATAAGGAAAGGCGCTGCTTAAAATGATGAATGAGAGAAACATTATCGAAGACCAAGAGATAGGCAGCGAAGTTCCATCATTCATTAATATTAACAGATCGTTAAGCTATTTAATGAGAACAACGATGCTGAAGTAGAAGGGAGATGGCTTTTCATAACGAGAAATATGAGCATGTTTTTGAAAACTTTGAATGACTAATGATAATTTTGAGGCAAAATGAAGCAATGGTCATCATCGATTGCTTAAAAGCGTATCATTTCGCATTTTTCTAAGAAAATATTTATCGCAGCAAAATTTTACATGTTTCAAAAATTTTCAAGTTTTTTTCAAATGAAAAATACCTATCGCTACCACTGGAGGAGATCATAAGGGAGCAACTAAAAAATAATATATCTATACATTAGTAATAAAATAATATATCTATACATTAATAATATCTTGACCATGTGACCGTTATAGTCACCGATTACAGGTATTTTTTTTCAGAGGGTTATGTCAATTCGACGTTATATTCTTCCTGAACCTTTAAAGCTATCTACATCAATTAAGAATGTTCTTTTTCTCACAGCGACGAGCAAACTGAATTGACAGCTCAGAAAGCATGATTTATGCATGACGATGGCCAGTCAATATTTTTTTAGCTATAATAAACGACCACTTTTGGAAATTGAAAACCGCTTGGAGTGGATTTTTTGGCTTTAAGGGATATAAATGAACACGGTTGTTTTGTGCTTCTAAAAAGTCGTCGATGCTCATATCTGATAATGTAGGCGATTTATATAGGCAAAGATTTGAGCTTTCAGATCACGTGCTCTAACAAAGCCAGACTGAAAAAAGAACGCCGAGCGATCAGTTCATTTCAATGATTATCATTTCAACAACTGCGATATGGTTCAGGCCTTAAAAAATTGCACATAAATGAAGCACCATCTTAAAATTGATGACGACTTTTGCAAACAGTTAAGCGGTTACCTCTATAAAGGTGGACCTTCAGTAGGTAAAAAAATTGCAAATAGCACAAATCTTTTGTGTTTTTGATGCATTCAAAATGACGAAAGTGATGAAGAAAATGCTGCGCACTAGCCGTTAGGCTCATTCAGTGGTTGCGTTACAAAAAATCACAGTTTATTGCACCAAACTGTATTGAGCAATTGCAAATATCAGCAATGTTTTGTGAGTATCACAGCCTTCATAGTTTTTTCGACTGCCATTATGAAGTCGATTTTAGCTAACTTTCGAGAATTCGATCTCTATTAGAGATCTTTTTAATCAACGTTCACAGTGAAGATACAAACGCAGCACCCAATGGCGACACACATTGCGTGATGCGCTTTTTCAATATTCGCGAACAATGTGTTATTGTTTGCTATAATGTTACGTATGCAATAGAACGCTAATATTTGAGCGTTTTTTGCATTAAATATATGCGATAAACGAAGGTGAATTGTTGTGTAGGTGAAAAGAAAAGCATTTATGGACTATGCGTTGAACGCATCAACTGCCTTTAGTCACTCTACCACTGTCCACAAGAGTACGGACATAATAGAAACTTGATGATCATTGAAACCATACAAGTGATCACATGTGAGAAAATAATGGCGTATATGCATAAGTCAACATGAAAAAGATTGGATCTTTCGAAAATGCTAGGAGCGCGATAAATGAATTTAGATCCTTCTTTTGTAAGAAGATGTTAAACAAGTTTTTCGTCCCACCTGAACGGTTGGAAGCATGCTCTCGAGTTGAGGAAATTGTTTTGCTTTCTTTTTAAGGAAATTTTCTTTGAATGAACTTCTTCTGCAACAATCGTACATATATGCCCATTCATTCATTTGATTAGGTGTTAAAGCGTTTTTTAAATGATCGTTGCTATCTATATGTCACATATTACACTCATGTTTAGTTATATTGCATAGTTATTTATTTCGGTTATAAGGATTTGCGAACGCGATCGATTTGTGCGGTTAAGATATTTTCGTTTTCTCGTCGAAATGAGCTATAATTCTATAGTTATTGCCCACGGTTTTCTGTCGGTCTTTAATTGCATAATGAAAGCCGTTCATACATATGTCGATTTTATAAACAACATATACCCTCATATCCTTGCCAAATAAGTACCTTTGAAACTCATTGCTTGCTATATACACACTATTTATACGCTTGAGAAATGCTCTCGAAAAACGTTTCAATGGGGAAGCTGTTAGTCCTATAATTGTTACGGTAGCGTGTATAATATTACTAATTGCAGTACATTTACCATTTGTGATTTAGGGATTCGCAAACAGCGATCGTATTTCTAGGACGATTTTGTTGTTCAATCTACAAACATCCTTTTTTCGTCCTTGACAAAAAAAATGAAATGTAATTTTATGTAATTTTGCCAAACATTTTCTGCTATGTTCACAACTTTTGTTTGGAACATTAGTGTAATTTTGAGTGTAAAGTTCGGGAAACAATGTTTCCGGTCTAGTTGTCTTTCCAAGAGGCCATGTTCATCGAAACCATTGCCGTGGTTATACTTATATCGCACCGTCAAGAATGCAGGCCGCTTTTCAAATTGTGAATGAATCGAAAAGCTAATTCTGGCTGGTTTGTCTTTGTTAGGCCATATCGTCCCGATAATTAAACGCTCCTACCCAGAAATCGTTGAGGGATTCTTTTAGCAAATAAGGCTGGCTTATTAGTTTAAGACATTCTGGTTTACAAGGTACATGCCTTCATCAACAACTTATTTTTGGTTTACTTGAATTGCTACTGTTTTCGCAAATCTCAATAACTTGGAAGACATCAATTAAGCTTACATAAATTAAAAAAGCAAACTTTCACAAATTTCCAAAAATCTCTAATTCTAAAGTTTTTAGGAGTTTTCTTTTTGGTTCTAGTTCTAGAAAACCCTTGAATGCATGGACGAAGGGAGACATTGTTACGGTTGTCGTAGCGAACTTTCGCAAATAAGGAATTTTTTAACACAGAAAAAGTGCATAAACGTCTTCGGAGGAATTTGGGATGTGTCGCTGAGAAAAAAGAACTGCCCCTCGATAAAAACGTCCTTTAAACTTTCTAGAGAAGAAATATCACTCTCATAACGAATTTTACTTTTCCGAAAGTGCACTTCTCGTCTCCCTCCTCTTTCTCTCACCTCCCCTCCTCCCCCCTGTCCAAAAAATTTGTAACACCAACTGGCGTTCCTTTTGTTGTTTTATAGTGCTGGCCTCAGAACGCATGGCTATGTGGTTGCTCGAAGATACGGTTTAATCTCATTACATTGTTTACTGTGCTGCAAAAGGAGTGGCTGCTCGAATTATCGCAATTAAGGCAGCGCCCATGTTTCCGATGCTTATTTTTTCAAATTTTCGTTATGACTCCGGCAGACACGGGTAAACAACCACGAAACATTTTCGCATTAGGTGGAGCATTGAAACTTCCCGCGCGGCGATCGATGATGAATGCAATGTGCAACTAAACTTGTCCAATCGTCCGTCTACTTTTGAGGTTCAATTTTGCGTGTAATGAGTTTATTCGCTGTTGTACGAATCAGCGAACGTTAACAAGTGGACGAGAACGATGCAAACCCAACATGCATTAAGACGAACGAGCATCATCCTCAGTCCCATGTCACCATGCTAGAAACAGTAGAGACAAATACACGAAAGAATATGAGTGAGGAATGAAATAGGGAAAAAGGAACAGTAGAGAGAAGTGGACAAGAGCAAACCCGTTTAGAAGTATGTACTTGTAGGAAAAATGCTGGAGGGTGTACGCCAGAACGCGCTTCAAGGGGAGTGTGTTTTTCCTTTAAAAGATCAGATCAATTCTGACGACACTTTCATCTGGTATGCATAATAGTTCGACTCCTCGCGGCGATCCCCGTCGAATCAGCGACCCAGTTCATCGAGTGGTCTGCATTGTTGTTGCATGCACCAACAGCATCAGGGCGAACGTTAGATGAAAGTTAATTGCTCTATTGAGTCGGAAATTCGTCAATTTAGAGGAGAAAGTGATCACTGGGAAGTGGCAGCAACCATTGCCCTTTATCGTGCGTTATTCTCAGCTTTAAGCTTTCGCCTTTCTTGCCTGTTTCCAGATCTTCGTTTTGCTTTTTTTGTTGTTCATGTAACGTTTTGTGAATGTCCGTTTGAAAAAAAGGCACTGCGAAAGAGTTACTTATCGGTATTTGAAATGAAAATTTCCAGAAATATTAATAGTGGAGAAGCCTCAACAAATGAATTTTTGTAAAACGTCAAGTCATTTGCAATTCCTAACATCCCTCTTCTCCAATGCCTTTTCTTAATTAATTTTCTCCACCAGATGTATTCTTCAAAGCAAATTGTTAGAGTTTTCGCTCAGTAAATGATGAGCTTAGAAACTGTTATGAATATGCAGTCGTAACAGTAGCAAGCATAGCGAAGTCACAGATAAGCATAAATGCAATCAGCGATCAGACTTACGCAACGACCAAAAGAATGACGTAAGGTAGCGAAACACCAAACAAGCGACATTAATCACTGCAAAAAGTGGCGTTCGTCACCAACGCTGACGTTCAGCTCATTCGACAGAGAGACCTGTTGGGCCTTCACGGAACCATGCCAGCTGGTGCATGAAGCTGGGTGACAATGACCAAAGTCTTAATAGTGTTGAATGTCAGGAATATTGCTTTTGATAAGATTGATAATTGTACGACCGTGCACACCCATTTCATCGTGCACACCCATAACTTGAGAAACTCTGTGATCTGCAGTGCGATTATCCTCACGGGAAAGCCCACCAATCGCCGCTTTTCTGTTGTGCTTTTGACAATATTGTTGATCCGATCGTTTAGGTGAAATTTTTACATTAATATGAAAAGTTACCACTGAAGCATTTTCAGTTTATTTTCGCTTACTCAACACTCCAAGAACCAGCTATTCATTAGGTATGACTTTTGGTCATCACTTGTCTCCTGTTTCGTTTTTTTCCTCCAGAATATCTCTGCCTTGCCAACCGAGATCAGCATTCCAGTTCCCATTGCTGATGCATTCCTCAAATCCGTTTCTCTTCGACTTTGTAGATTTCGCATCTTCTAGGACATGATCGATAATCGCATGAAGAATTTTCGAAATCCCCTAACCGGATTAAACTTTTCCATTAAGTGGTTTCCGCATTTTATGAACGCGTAATTAGACAGAAAACATTCGACAATTCTGCGACATTTGGGAAATCTTTTGAGTCTAAAATTCATCTAAAATTTGCTTATTGCCGTTTTGAAAGTGCAAAAGATTTCGAAATAATTACAAAATCAAAAGATGATCCCATTTTATTCATGCGATTTGCATAATGTCAGATATATCCGTGAGAATTTTGAAACTCCTTTCAAATGTCACTATCGTTACAGTTGTTGCTCTCTTCCGTTTCGTATTTGTGAATTTGAATGACGCTACTCGAGGTTTTCTGTGAATTAGCTTTTGTCAACTATGGTTTGTAGACGTGTGCAACTGCAGAAACAGTTACAGTAAAGCGTCAAGCTTTACTGTAACTGCAGAAACAGTTACAGAAATACCTCTAAGGTATTAATCAACACAGTCTAAAAAGCTTTACTGTAACTGCAGAAACAGTTACAGTAAAGCGTCAAGCTTTACTGTAACTGCAAAAACAGTTACAGTAAAGCGTCAAGCTTTACTGTAACTGCAGAAACAGTTACAGTAAAGCGTCAAGCTTTACTGTAACTGCAGAAACAGTTACAGTAAAGCGTCAAGCTTTACTGTAACTGCAGAAACAGTTACAGTAAAGCGTCAAGCTTTACTGTAACTGCAGAAACAGTTACAGTAAAGCGTCAAGCTTTACTGTAACTGCAGAAACAGTTACAGTAAAGCGTCAAGCTTTACTGTAACTGCAGAAACAGTTACAGTAAAGCGTCAAGCTTTACTGTAACTGCAAAAACAGTTACAGTAAAGCGTCAAGCTTTACTGTAACTGCAGAAACAGTTACAGTAAAGCGTCAAGCTTTCTTTTCGTGGCGGTCATCGTTCGTGAAATACCTCTAAGGTATTAATCAACACAGTCTAAAAGAAGTGCTACTTTAATTAACTTCTTTTCTAGAAATGCTGTTAGGAAGAGAGGTAACTGCGCTGTAGTGATCCTTGTTGAATAGTTTAAACCTTCTTTTCTCATCACCGGCGATCACCGTTCGCTTAGTGAACGTGGCATTCAAAAACTGTGAATTTCCTTTACGATACTCATGAGTGAGTGCTAGCAAGTCTTTTACAGTGAGTGAGTCGTTTTAGTAAAAGATGAGCGAACCCTCCACCCTCTCCTCTTCCTCCTTTCATGGCTCTGTTATGTTATATCGTTCATTTTTTGCAGTAAATTCGTATCGGCTGCTAGTATTCTTCGTTGTACACATTCAACGGATCATTTCCTCAGGGGAATTTCCTTATATACATCTCGTTGACTGCGACAATATAATTCCATATAGTTTGCTTGTTCAGTCTTGTACATTTGCTGTTCATCAGGTACGCATGGAATTTATTGCTCCAGAAGGATGCGATCTTTGACACTGTTTCTGGGCGTTGCCAATTCGATGAAGCTCATTTTTTAATTACATCTCTCTGGCATAAACACTTTTTTTTTGCGAAAAAAGTGCTGTTCACGTTGTAATGTTACATAGCAATAATTGCAATGAGAAAGTAGCAAAGCGGTGTACGATCTTTCTGTTGACTTCAAAAGTGCATTGGTGGCAGGAAATTGCTCGAACGAAAAGCCTGCTTCCCCCTTCCTACGCTTTTAGTTGCATGCGTGAAATAATGGTGACAATAGGTGACATACCGCATTCACGCAATTCTTATATCGGTTATAATCAAACTGCACTCGATAAAGCAACTCAGATGAATTCACTTGCAGCCTACGTTAATGTGGGGGGAAAGGAACCATTTGTGCAAGGAGATCTCATTGTAAGGATGATAATAATTGTTTGGTTGTTTCTAATGGTTTCATTCAAATTTATAAAATGACATTACAACAAAAACTTTTGAATTTCGCTTCGTTGCTACTGTTACGGGACGAGCAAATTCTCTGAGGTCTTTTTTTTTTTAACCGAATGATCAGTATTGAGGCATCAACTTCTCTAAATAAGACAACAAATGAGGAGCCTTTAAAGACGAGTCCTTTGGTCATAAGTTCTTAATCCACAGAGATTCTCGGAACCACCGTTGTAAACATCCGGCGGACTTTTCTTCTGTTTCGCACATCAACATGTGCGAATCAGCTTACCCGTTTAGGAACCAGTGGCTCGCCAGTACTGACAGTTCTTTGCACCCTTCGCGGCGGTCGTACTGCAAGAGGAGAAACAAAATACGGCCGCGCCGTATCGTCTTCGTTCTTCAACTCGTGACCGCACACTGCGCAATCTTCATTGTAATAGTGAAACAGTGGTTTGCATATGTGCTGTTTTTTTTTAAAAAGCGTTCGAGTTCGAGAATCTTATGTGAACAATGCTGGTGCGCACAGCGTCAACCCTTCCCCTGAGCACTCACATGCAAAACAATTGTGCAGTGCATTTCAGCTGTTACTGAACTCGATTTTGCCTCGTCGAATTTGATTATATGCGCCACATCAGAATTATCAATGGCAGCACTTTCTTTGGTACGATAACACGATATGGCGTCCAGTTTGATTATTTTGAGATCACACACTGATATTCGTCATATCTAGCAGACATTTAATAATCTGATATGCGTCATGTAATACAGTAGTTAGCTGTTGAATAACTTTCTGCAGATTTTTTCTTGCCTTTATATAGGCCGCTTTTTGTGATACTTTCTAAAATCACTATTTGTAAAACCATTCAACTTTATAGGCTTCATAAGCTTCTCGTTCCACATCCATTTAGCATCTTCTCTTTCCTTGATTTAGCATCTCCTGTTTCCTTGATTGCCTCGTGTCACTTCATGTCTGACTTCATAGCCGGCTCAGAAGTCATAGGGGAGCTTGAAAACGTCTGCTGGAAAAGACCGAATTCCGAACTCGTCCCAACCGGCGTGCTTTGTTTTGAAAAAAGCACAATAATTGTGTAACTGCTGACAAATTCCTTCTCAGCATGATTTTTGCATTACTCTTTCTGTTCTCCTCGGAAATCCGTGCAGACAAGTTATTTGAAAAATGGCTAGAGTGATCGACTATTTCGTAGAGCTTTAGCATAGTACGAAATCTGGTTCATATGAATGACTCCTTAGGAATGGTTTTTGTTACTGGTGAGTGCGGAATGAAGTGTCGGTGATGAGCGCTGAAACAACGCTTCGAATTTGTGTTTGGATGCAGCAGGTGATGTTATTTCTTGAATGGGTGGTCTAATTTGGCGATATCTGAAGTGTCTGAAAAGCGCTGCCTTTGTGGGCCATCCGGATACTGGGATTGAATCTTCTTCCATTAGTCGCTCCTTGACAAAAATGAGGAACCATTCCTGTACTGAAGGGAACATCACGAGCTTCAGCAGTACTACAGCTGATCTTTGCCACTATAAACAATGACGTATGCTAAAAGAAGACGGGAAGGGGCCTTTTCCTCGTCCACGATTATGAGTAAACACTGTAAAGAATCGAGGCATTTTAAACGGTGAGCAGCTAGCAGTATCATGGGATGCTTTCTTTTAGATAGAATGAGCAGCTCCCTTGGCATATGAACTGCTTTGAAAGTAGAACGTGTCAAAGGGAGACAGTGGTGTTCGTCAAGGTTCCATTAATCCTCAAAGCATTGTTTTCAAATAGCGTCAGTTTATCACATGTACTGTGCGGAATGACCAAAAAAGAAAACAAAGAGAATATTCCCTTTTGTTTAAAAAAATGGAAAGTGAAATAACCAAATGTTATTTTAGGCAAAGGCATTTTGGAACATTCCGAACTTTTGGAACTTTACATGGGCGTGTTTATGAATGATCTCATCTCTCATACTTAAGTGTATACCTGCGAGCAAGACCATAGGTTCATTCGAGCGAAGAGGAAGTGTTGCAGGAAGCTAGTGCAGGAATTGTAGAAGAGATGGAACCCCTACGGATGAGATTCCTATTGGGATATAGACAGGGAAATATCGATAGCTCCTAGGAATGCGGCAACAAGTGTCGCAGAACTATCGAACGAACAGACAGGAATAGCAAAAAAATGGCCGATATCGAAGAAAAATAATGGCAAAACAACTTCTGCTTCCGATTAGCACTCCCTCCATGTTGATGAAACGTGTTTCTAAGGAGGGAGCGGAAAAACAATTTTGTGATGAGCACAAATCCGCCCTCTTCACAGAATGTCTATTTTGTCTAATTCTTTCTTTATTTTGCTGTCCGATTATGAACGCCTTTCAATTGTACTACATATAATGCATCGCACTCAGATGTACCAGTTTGTATCAATAGAGCACTGAAACAACTATTAACAGACGTTTAGTCGCACATTTACAATACTTACTGGTTGGAGTCGATAGATAATGACACATTACCGAATAGAACTGAGCGTATGAGCGTTGCTGATAGAATTTTATAACAGTTTCATCGAAATGCTCCACAATGAAGGGAATTTGAAATGAATCTGAACTTGAGCATATACCCAACTCACGTGTTTACCAAAAGCAGACGTATATCTGCGTTCCAGAACCTTTTACTTTTGCGGCAATAATGCTGCAAATTTTTCTTCATGAATCCAACCGTCCAAATCACAGTGCAATGAAAAAGTAGCCAGTTCTTCTAGCTTTCTAGACGCGCTTGGCAATATCGGTTCGACCGATAAAGCCAAATTTTTTGCTTAGCTAATATCGCTGATGACAAAAGTTTTTGGCTGTACATCAACATTCCTGGCGCTCTTCAAAGCTTCCAGCTGAACGAACTTTTAAAAACCGAGAGCACCATAAGCAAGCGAAAGTCGATTTCAAGTTTTCAGTTTGCAAAAGTCACTAAGACAATATGCGTTGCATCTTATGAAGTACAGTGTATAACGTTCTGGAATGGCGCGCCGGAAAAAAAAATGTTTTGACAGCCAGCTGCTCCTTTACGGTAAGTGAAAATGGCATTTCGATTTCCATGGCGGAGAATTTATAGCTACAGAAGAGCGCCAATAATTAGCGGTACAGCGGACGGCGAAATCGCAGCACTGAACCGCAGCACCAAAATCTGGTTTTTCGCAAGAAGTGGCCACTTTTTTGACACTCTAAATGAGATAACCAATGGGCAATGTCGACCACTTATGCACTTAGTCGTTGAACGAACGGCTCTCCCGCATCTCGCCAACCTGTCGTTTTGTTGTCCATTGGTGGAGCACCAACCACCCGAATTCATCGTTTTTTTTTTTCACCTTATTTGCAACTTTCCTAAAGCGAATGCCTCATCATGCGAAAAAATTAATGGAGAGAGGAACGTGTTGCTTCAAAATTTACCTCATATGACTTTCCATGACTTCCATTTTTCTTTTGTTTTTTTTAAACAGAAAGTCCTTCTCGGTTTTTTCTTGCGGGATTTTGTTGACATGTTTGTCTGAAATTGTTCCAAAACGTTTCTTTAACAGTTTTGATGATGCAGATTGAAGCTGTCCGCCTTTCCCTTAGTGCCTTTAGCCTCGAAACTGCAAAGCTGCTGTGATATGATGGTGAAAACAACCCGCAAAGCTGCTCTAAGTCAGCAAATTCGAAGAATGTGCTCAAACTAGAGTGACGAATTCATCATCCATTCTGGTGTTCTGAGCAGTTGAATTAAACCAAAAATAAGTCAACAACTGTACTAAGACACTTACCAGTAGTTGTCAAACTGTTCTAAGATCAACGCCTCGATCTCCACTCGATCGGTTATTTGTTACAGAAATACGAATTCAGGGTTCATGTTTTTCTGCGTTTGCTTTTCTTTGCCTCCATTTTTCTTCTAGTGGGTGTCTAATTGTTATTTTGGAGCCACTGGCAGCAATGTTTTTTGAGGAGGGCGGCTAGAGACCGGTTGGGACCCGTCTTTATTCCGTCAGTCTCTTAGAAATAAGAGCATCTTTTTTTGGTGCTGAATTTTGAATGTCCCGCTTTCGTAGCATTTCTGTCGAACATAGAAGCACGCAATTTTGGTGTAATGTAGTGAAAACTCTGCGCAGTGAAGGCGCTAAAATCAATTGAAGCTGAGCTTTGTTGAGCGTTGTGCGCTTAATCATTAACAGTAAGTCGTTACTGTCAGGTGATGCTTCGGAGAGTGCTTCATACAACTGCTCATACGTTGCTCGTATTCCTAGTTGATAGTTGCAAAGCGCATTCCAGTTGTTTTCGATTGTATCGAAGGAGTTATCTTGAAATCGATTTCGTTCTAGCAGAGAATTTTCAAGGTATTATACGAAAAAGATGTGGAATAAAGATTGAATGGAAATCTTGATTAGACGAATAAGAATTGTCAGCGTCATTCTCATCGTCATCACGACGCATTCCACAGCTCAATACTAGACTTCTAAGCAACATTCGTTTTTTCGAGATCATTTGGCACCTTTCTTGATCTTGCAGTGCTTCAGAAACCGTGAACTGCTTTTGAGAGTCAAAGCGTTTCCGGCCGACTTAATTCCTCAGACATCAGACATCGGCGCAAAAACCTGTCGAAATTCTCAAGACATGCGAAACTGTACCACTATCGAAATTTTGGGCCAGTGATTGCATGGAGACCGCTCATTTTCCGTATGGGTCAGTCTCAATAACGATTCTTCGTGAAGGCTAGCGAAAACTTCGTTTGTAAGCGGGATTCGGGCTATCAGTCTACCCTCCACTTCCCAGGCAGATACTCTACCTCTGAGCTGTCGCGAAGCCAGCTTATTTCCCGCCAGTTGTCTCATACAATCAGCTCCACTGTGTGCATAATTTTACGATCTTGATGAGGCGTAACGCTGCACTTAGAGCGAAACTGACATCATTTGGGATCAAGTGGTGTGTATGGTTAATTTTTCATGAGAGAACCTATTTTTAGTCTGGCTCATGCTCAGTGCTATAGCTGTTCCGTTACGCGCTCATTAGGACTTTTGCGTTATAGGTGCAATGCAGCTGATCGAATAAAGTCTAGCAAACCCCGGGTGATACCGCTGTACTCGTTAAAGCTCGATGGTAGATTATTTACAGAAAAAGTGGGTGGCTGCAGGTCCGATTCTCGATTACAGG
>JPKZ01003257.1:246986-274298 GCA_000803305.1 Toxocara canis | reverse complement strand
GGTTACATTCAGTAAGCAGCGTGTTTCGATCGACTGTATTTCGAACAGTTTACTACCCCATTGGGCTGGTATTTAGGCGTATTCGTTGACTTATTAGAGCAGTAGACAAATGGTCGTTAACAGTAGGAGATTTTGGTGCTTTTCAAGGCGGTGTTTCGAATGGCTCTTGAGTTTAGGTCTTTGAGGATAAGGTCCACTTCATGAAGGCCTATTCGGAAAGGGCAGCTTCTTAATTGCAACAAATACTGTAAGTTGCTAGCCGTAGTTTTACAGTATACGCTACCACTCGCAATCACTTATGCTGTAATCCCGTATATCGATGTGACTCACAGCGAATTAGTGATTTGGTTCTTGCGTCAGAAAACGCGTTTAGTATTCTATATAATTTTGAATAAAAATCCATGTTGCTATAGATTTCTTAGATATTCAGCGGGGCTGGAATTTGATAACGCAAGGTTTCAGTCGATATCAAAATTAAGTATGATGTCTTTCGCTTGCGGAGGAGAGATACGTAAGAGTAAAGGGATCATTTGAATTGTGATGCTCCGCGTAGGGATTCTCCACGCATCCAGCTTCTCCTTGTTCTCAACAAGAAAGCTGTTCTCACTTAACCCTCCTCTCCCTCCTCTCCGTAACCGCCTGCGACGATAGCCCGATGCTTATTATTCTCCGCAGGGCGTCCATGAATAAGAGATTGGGAAGAAACGTGCAAGGTGTTTAAAAAATATTCAGCAACCTTGCACCAGCTTGCAGTGGGTTGAAACCACGCACAGTAGCAGCAGTACAAAAAAGTTTGTGTTCATAGACCACTAAAATTTGAATTCCAAATTTCGAGTCCTGAGGAGAGGAAAGCACCGCTGGAGGGGAGGATGAAGGGAGCCCATCTTCCTCCTCGACGATGCAAGGATGAGAGGGGAGTTAGAACTCTATCTTCACGCATCCTCCCTTCCTAACTAAACTCTTCTATTCCATCCATCCATCTGTATTCTACTGTAGTTGATGGCGTATTCTTCATTCTTTGTTGGAGAGCTGTTCGAGTAATGTTGGTGTTTCTGTTTTCTTTTGCCCTAACTTTTTTAAGACTAATATCTGGCAAATTATGAGTTGAGAGTTTAAAACAAAAGCGGAGCGTTCTGTGCGCTAACGTCGTATGTATTATTGAATGTAATGTAGATTGCGCACGTTTTTGACTATGCTGTGTAGTGCTGTGAACCAGCGTTGGTGTGCGGAGGGGTGGGGGGTGGAATGAGACTGGGAGATTAGTTAAAAGACGAAGGAAGACGCGGGAATGAAGAAACGTCCCCTGAAGGGGGAGGTGGACCCCCACACTCTGTTTTTGTTCTGCAGACGAGCGATCGCAAAATAGGAATTCTAAATTTCAGAGGCTCACAACAACAACTCCTTACAAGAAATAGCATCGTCAAAATGTTTCATTTGTGATAAGGATGCCACGTTTTACGAAGCATTTTTCGTGATTTTTAATTACGAACTGTCATTAAACTTTGTTTAGGGTGGAGGACATTGTGGGAGTTGCAGTGGAACTTGTTTTGTCAACACGGTGAAGTGAGCTGTGATGTGGAGGGGGAAAAAGAAATGGCTTTCCAGGGTATCTTTCTAAGCCTACTATGCAGCTGTTATTATCGTTAATAACTTGTTAATAAATTCATTAATAACATGTCTCAGGAGAATTGTTGAAGTTTGTGTTTGATTACGGTTTTTTACAGCACATCGCCCCGAATGTTACTGCTGATATTGTGTTTGTTACCAACTGCCTGCTTTGCTCATGTTTCACTAACATTTCCTCAGGGGCGTTACCCGCCTCTCGATTTTCTCGACACGGCAAGGACGTCTGCACCATGTGGAGTTCCTCGACCGCTCACTCGTATGCATTACTTCTAAACAAAAATCTAAAAGAAAATGGAAATTCTAAGACAAAAACGGAAATTCGGCAGAATCAAAAGAACTTCAATGTCAGTTTCTTCGAGCATTTTTTTTTCGTGTATTGCTCGGTTTTCAACGGTTGAGGGTTTTCCTCCCTTGCGCTTTCGTGAACTTATGTACGATTTTCGGAAAGCAGAGTGCTTATTAGGCAGACGGATCGGATGACTCAGTGTTTTTTGCGACTCACTTCGTCCAGTAGACACATTCAGTAATTTGCAATTATAATCATTCGTTCTTCAGCCATAATAAAGAACTTGCTAATTTAGAGTGGAAAGGGCGGTATTAACTTAGCTTATAAGATTCTTCTTAAATATGAACATAGCAGCGCATTACATTGCTCGAAAAGCTATTCAAGCAAGTGCTTCTAAATAGCTTTAGAAGCATTGGCAAGCCTCAAGTACACATGAAATGATTTGAATTATTGAGCGGTACTTTTCAGCGCTTTACACCGACCTATATGTTGGCGAGAAGTACAATATTACCTGGCGGTTGCAAAACATTCATCAGGTAATGAACTTGAAGTGAACATGTCAGTATGAGAACCATTCCCTGTCAGTAACATAACTAAATTATCAAATTTTAAAAACTTCTTAGATTTATTGTCGAAATTTATCTTTTAGTCGCACTTTTAAAATCTCTGATAACCGGACGGTAGAGGCGATTGTGCAGGAGGATTTGTAATTTCCGATTTAAAAATACTAGAGCACTTCCTAACGAATATTGTAATTTATTCTTTTACGCGAGCGCACAAATTGACTGCTTTCTTTTTACTGCCCAGATCACATAAAGTGGACGAAAGCGACTGGTGGGAAAACTGTCAAAACATTAGGTGCATCAAGTTCAGTGAGCTGGAACGATGAAGCATTTAGACAACTCTTTTCCCACAAGAGAAACGCTTGAAACCTCTTTTAAAGCGTTTTAAAAAGTGAGAGCATTTTTTCGAACTTTCCTCCCAAAAAAACTGAGCGTTTTATTTACTTATTTGTTTTTTTCAGGGTGGATTTCGAATAACGCTCATAGATGAGAAAGGAAATCCAGTTGAGCAATTGGCGCCAATGGACGGAAACGGTTATGTTGGCGCCGATGACCAAACGTGAGTTCAATTTTGAAGTAATGTGTTTGGAGGGGGGATTAGATCAGCGCATAGTTATTACTGTCTGATTGCAGTTAAAGTAGGCGTAGTTGCACTGGCTGGTTCTCTTCAGTTTCTCGAATCGAATCTTTTTTTACTGAATCAGCTCCACTGTATCAAATTATAATAACGAAAATCAGCTGTGATTAACTGCGTTTCCAGTACATTAGTAATTTGAAGCATTTCAAGCACTTCAATTCATTTAAGTTACGCAAGAAGTGGTTAATGCTGGAAATGCCTGTTAGACGCGTAATATTCTATACTATTTGTACCGTCTGTTTTTGTACCGTCTATTCTTTACTATTTGTACCGAACAATACTGAATAATGATATCTTTCGTCAATTTCGATTAAAATATCTATGGCTAATAGAGGGAATTGATTGACAATACAATACTCGATTTTTTAAAGGAAACAGCAACCGTTCCATTCATTTAAAAGGCACCATTCACTCATTCCGAAAATCGTTCAATCAAAAGGACTTGCAAAACACTCGGAGATCGTGAGAATAAACTAATTCGAACAGTCTGACTTATTTTGTTTTGTTCATAAACGTTTTCCAATATTGATGAGGAAATTTTTCACTAAAAAAATCGTTCTTCTTTTAACTCGAGGCCAACTTCGATTCTAGGCTAACGAGTGTTCTTATTTTAGCGCGCAAAGCGAGACAGTACGCGTAACGAAGCCGTGTCATCACTGCACTATTCTACTAGAACGTCAGGCACTAGAATGGGGGAACACCTACCTGTTCCATTCGTGTGCAGACGTCAACGTGCTCGAACAGCAACCGAACGAACATCAAAAGTGTTCTATGAACGGAAAACAGGAAAATGGAAAATGCATATGCAAGCGGTTGTACTCCGGAGATATCTGCCAGTATTTAGGTACGTGTTGCAAACGATGCCATAATATGAAACGAAAGGTTTGCAAACGTTTTTAAACCTGAATGTTGACTAATGTGCGCTGCCAATCGCAAGTAGTTAAGATGGGAGAGAGTGGGGGAGAGGAAGAAAACGTGCAACTAGCTGAAGGCCCGAAAAAAAAGAGCTGAATTCTTCGAGAAATATTCGTGCTTATGCAGTGCGACAACAAAGCACTGCTTCTCAGCAAGTGAGAATTTAAATGGTGATGCTAGAAAAAAAAAAGAAAGAATTTCTATGACAAACATTCTCGGCACAGAAAATACATCAGTGAGTATAATAATTCAAAATCCAAAATGTTTTTTTTCCTTTCGATATGTGATCACCACAGGCGTGAAGATGCTCTCGAGAGGTTGATAAAGTGTTTAAGAAATTATTTGAGACAAATCTTGAAAACCTCCTCATTGCTATATTGTTTTTCTAGACGACTGCGCGACTGACGATGATTGCTTGAATAACGGGAAATGTATCGAGGAACCAACAGCTCTGGTGCATAAAACGTGCTTCTGTGCGTTTGGTTTCTTTGGACGAAATTGCGACCGAAGTTAGTCTCTCATTTAATTAGTGGAGATGAAGTGTGCGATAAAATTAAATACATTAGAGCGACAAAAAACGAATGTAAGAAAAAAAGAATCAGAGAAAGTGGGTTCGAATTTTTAAATTCGAACCCAACTAATGCGCACTGAATGCCTGCGGCCGTTAAAATGAAATTCTCAATTTTCAGTACAGATCACAAATAGCGCTCCGCCTTTTCCTTTTGTATTTAGAGACAAAAACGGTTTTTGGGATTTGTCAGGCTGTGTTGTTCACCGCTTTGATAATGTTGCGCCTATGAAAATTACGAAGAAGCGTAACAGTGTTGCTCGAGACATCGATAATGTGCAGGAAAACGGTTCACAAATGCATTTTTCAACCTAGCAAAATAGCATAAAACTCTAAGAACAAAGGTCGTAAGAAAAAGTTGATGGATGGAAAAATTTATTTTTTGGGTTGTTTACAATTTGGGTTGCAGCATTTGAGTCGAAGCCAGACGTAAGTGAATGCTTCAACTACGATTATCCAGTCGACGAAACGAAATTCAACAATTATGGTCTATTCAACGAAAAATGCTTCCGAAGGATCGCTCTTAACGATAATGACAACGTTTACTCGAGGGTTGTTGGAGTAAGTCTCCTAGAAGCATTCTTTCACCAATTCCCAATCATCAGCTACGCTTCTGAATTAGTCATTCTGACCTTAGTGCCAACAAAGGATCGGGAAATAAGAGCGTCATTTATTGTGTCTTGTATCTTCCGTTTCCAATAAGGTAAGCGGCGAAAGCCGAATATATATATATATATATATATATATATATATATATATATATATATACATATAATATATACATATATATAGGAAACGGAAGATACAAGACACAATAAATGACGCTCTTATTTCCCGATCCTTTGTTGGCACTAAGGTCAGAATGACTAATTCAGAAGCGTAGCTGATGATTGGGAATTGGTGAAAGAATGCTTCTAGGAGACTTACTCCAACAACCCTCGAGTAAACGTTGTCATTATCGTTAAGAGCGATCCATATACATATATACATGTATATATATATGTAATGTATATATGTATATATATAATATCGCGCTTCGCCATTGTTCCTTTGCATTACGCCCACCGATGCAATACGAGGTGCAGGATGCGGCCTGGCCCAAATTTTCTGACCGTTTTGTTGTTTTATTCGATTGTGTTTCTTTAAAGGGCCGTTTGTTATTCAAAAAATGCCATTGCTATGTTTTACTTTAATGAAGAGAGCTAACATAGACAGGCGAACATCACTTACCTTTTTAGCGAACCTATTCAACAGCGTGTTGCAATGCAATTGCAAACCTTGTCCGTTGACTGCAATAGGCTGGAATATAAGGATGCAATGAAAAAGATGATAATCATTATTAAATAAGAATGAATGCGGCAAATATAACAATATTTTAGCTGCTATGCAACTTCCGCGTTTCGAAATCTTCGACCACTGTTAAAATATCGCTTTGACGGGTCGCACTGTCTGCTGTCGAATAAATGCCATATCTTGCGAGCATTACGTTCAAATCGCTGAGTCTCAGTTATTCAACACCAAAAACCGGATGCACCTGCGCATATTTTCATCATCCACGCCAAGTCCAGTTCTTCTTTGACATCTTCTTCTACGTATTTAAATAGAGTCAAAGCACTTTGGAATTTTTGGGATCTCTCGATTAAATGTGTTTTCATTTATAAATATGCTATGCCATGAAACTTCAAAGACAACCTCTGGCGGTGAAGTTTTGGTCGATAGTCTGGTCAGGATGCCACATTTTGCAGCGACTACTCACTCAAAAAACATTCACATTTTAGGACGAGGTGGAGATCATTCTGGACTACAAGGGCACCACCTGGGTTGGTCTGGGATGGCGTCCGCTCAATATTGATAGGTCATGTCGCCTGTTTCCCGATCTTGAGAATGTTCGACGGAAAAGGAGTCCGACCGAAGCTGCATTGAGTGATGACGATGAGCCACTTCAGCCGGTACCAATGCCAAAGATGCCGAAAGATAATGGGTTTTGTAAGTTTTTTTTCTTCACACCTGGGATAGAAACCCTGTCATGAAAACATCATTTTTCTTCAGCTCTGATTTCCTGATTTTTTTTGATATTTCTTTCAACCTTTGGTCATCGTTCACCTTTCCTATTCGTTCTCTTAGGGATTCTATGAGCTTCGGAGGTTCCTCATGGGCAAGTGGGATGGGGTTGGGAAGGGAGGACATATATTATATAATGTATATTTTACACGAACGCCTTCCAAATAGGTCACAGAATAAATCACTATAGGCGACTCTGCCTTCACCCGGTTGAATTTTACATTATGCTACTTATATATGCGTAAATCATGATCTCTTCAAGGAAACAGTTATTGAAGAATAACCGATCATATGAGAATTGACAAATGTTTTATAAGTGTTATAGTAACGAATCGAAATTGATAAAATATGGAAAATCGTTTGAATTTCTTATGTTCCATAGTTTCCATTTTTTTTCGATGAAGGAGCATTCATGTCCTCAAATCGGAGATCATCATATTGTTTTAACTTCCAATATTCCACTTTGCTGAAGGTTTTTTTTAAAACGGCGAACCCCTTTGAGTTGTAACGTTGTCCTCATTTTTGTTATTCTTTCTTGCCGTTTTCACTGTTTTCGCATTCGAAAAAATTTCAGTGACTTCTGCGCTGCAAGCACCATTGCATCCAATGGATTGTACGGACATTGTAACTGGCGCTGTTGTTGAAGGTCGATCGCGTATTAACGATATGTATACGAGAGATAGATCTACTCCACTCGTCGATACATTGTACACTTTGCGTTCACCTCGTTACGATTGTTTCTTTTCAACGCCTATATATTCGAATTATTCTTCAGTATAGTGGCTTCAAAAACACCATAAAAATGCTCAATAAACATGTAACAGTAGGAGCCGTCGAGGGCTAGTTCAGTGTTGAGGTTGTCTTATGCTTAATACGGCCGTCCCTTATTAATGTTGCACAGAACGTAGTTTACTAGTAAGGACACTGGATACTTCTGGATACTCAATTTCAGCTGGAAAGAGCGTCAATGAATAAACACTAGTCAACTTAACGCCTAAGGTTAAAAAGTGACTATTTATATTTGGTGGCGTAGTGAACATGTGGAATCAGTTTCCTGAAATACACTATCTGAAAGTCCAAGTACGTTGATTCAACGTGCATGTCAGCTTTTCCACAGTAACTCTTGCTAGCTATTCACCATATTACACGTTAAAGCGTGATCCCAGAGATCTCGTTCGTTACCTTTTAACATTTGCAAGGTTCCCTTATTGAACGCTATTCCAAGGCACATCTCATACGGTTACAAGCTTTTCCATAGAGTCTCTACCTAACTCTTTACTCTCCTATGTTTGAAACGGTAAAGCTGCCGACCTTGTCGCCTGCAGCTGAGGAAAGGACGGTATATAAGAAATTCACTCTTTTTTCACAAGCTATACCACATCCGCATTCCAGCTTTCCATCTTACATTTCACGAACGCTTATTGCTATGTATTTTAAACAGTAATCCTACAAATATCGCCATCTGTTACCATTAGATAGGTGGGGTTTTTTAAAAACCTCTGTGCTGAAGATAGCCATTTATGAGTGGTATCAGCTTAGCGAATGTAGGAGTTCTTTCAACTATTCGGAAAGTCAATCCATAGTTAACAATTAAAAATTGTAGGAACCCCGTTTTTATCTGCCGGCCTCATTTAGAAGTGGCATGTAATGATGATTATTTCGGTAGACTTTTACTGTATTTAGACTTGATGGAGAGGAGTCATTTTCGGCCGCGTATGGCATTGAGCAAGACGGAAGAACAATCATCATGTTCAGACGACGCATCGCTGGTAGAGTACTTTTCATATTGCATCCATTGATTCGGCCGTTCAACTAACTCACCCATATAGTCGTTTCCTTCACACAAAGATTGACAACGAAGAGTGAATCATATTTCAAAAAGAGCATCTGTTGAATAAGAAAAACTAAGAAAATTATTATATATACACACGTATATATAATGTATATATATGTATATATATGCAGACAGTAGCTCAGTGGTAGAGCTCCCGCATCGTATGCGGGAAGACCTGGGTTTGATTCCCTGCTGCTTACCCGACGGATCGCCAGCAGGCTGATCACCAGGCGTTCCGAAACTGGTCAGAACAATCATGCGTAGCGTGGCTGTCAGCTGCATCCGATGAAATTACAGCTGCCTTTGCATCCCTTTGCATGTATATATATATACATGTTTATATGTGTGTATATATGTATAATCATATGTGATATTATCTAAGGCCGTTGATGTTCTTCGAATTCAGTTAGGGAAAGTCAAATAAAACACGTTCAACTCTATCCCTCTTCCTTCTCCTGAAAGAAAAATAAGCTTTCGGTTGCGTTTCTGCCGCCATACCGTCACGCCTGTCTGCCAAAACTCATCAGTCTTCATGAAACGAGAAGCGTTGGTTTCTCAGCGGTCTGAATTCAAAGTAGAAAACACAATTCCGACATAGGGACAACTGTCTTCTTCTTTCACCTTTAAGATCGTTCCTGTGCGGTTGAAGCTTTTTACCGCTCAAAAGCATTATATTATGGCAAGGCAAAACCGATTACTGTGAATCCATAAATCATGTGATAAGCTATATGGTTGGTCACGTGAAATGGAATGAAAATTTGCCAAGAATTCCCATCCTTTTCTCCTTTTAAAGATCCCGCCTTTCAGATTCCTAGAGAATCGGTAACACTCACAACCTTTTTGACCCGATCTGATGCGGTCTGCTAGAAAATTTGAGAAGTCTGTGTTGTCCAGGCATTTAAAAATTTTGCCTTTCTCAAATTGAAGATTCGTTTGTCTCGAATCACATTTTCCTTTCGCCTTTCCTCAACCTTTTTTTTTTAAATCTAGATTATTGCAGGGAACTCCTATTACTCAAAAGTGGTTATTTTTGCCATACGAGTCTCACATTTCTTATGGCAAGTGGTTGATTAATGAAAATTTCGCTATTATTTATGATGGAATGATTGAGACTTAGGTAGGGCTTTTCTGAGATTACTGGAGACTAACACATTGAACTGGTTGTGTCGCTTCCTCAGATAAGTTTGCATGCAGTCAGTACGTTTTTAAGAGGTATAAAACAAGGGTACGCAGTGGTGGCAGTAGCAGAAGTGGAGGGTGCTTGATATTATTCATTGCTCGAGCTCGACGCAGCGGTCCTAACACTAATATATACCTACGCGATTCTAAACTTAATCATGCTAATTCAGAGATCGAGCCATCAGACCATCCACTTGGTCCAGGCAAGTTGTTCGTTATTTACGCGAAGGGGCAGACAAGTGATGGGATCAATAACGTTCCACATTTAGCAGCCGATGCGGGCAACTTCAGTAACCACGACTTCTACAGGAGCGATCAGCTGCGATATCACGGAGGTTAGTGTCATTTTTTGCGCTTATTTTCATCCGGAAGATTCAGTAGTTTTCAGTCATGTAATCGTAGCGATGGGATCTTCTAAGAGCGCTGAACGGAACCTGTTGGTCAATCCAAGTACTTCCAGGTCTAGAGTGACATACCATCTTTAGCTGAGAGGGAGATTAGAAGAGTCAGTATTTATTAGCCTCTATAAAAAGTTCTGCCGAGTCGGCTGTACGCTCGATAATTCTGCTTTCTACTGCATTTCTCAACGTATTACAAGCAAAGTGTCGACAATTTGTTGTTCTATCACGAAAAGCTTCATCTTCGTTCTCATGAAGTTGGCGCCGAAGACAAATTGCTGATAATACTGTATGGTAAGAAATTCCAGATATCGATTACTTATGCATTTTATTTCTCCACAGTTTGCTCCAAAGCAAGTGAATGTCACTGGTTTTGAGCGATCGATGCAGCTGCTTACTTTAAGCGCAAAACTGTTGGGTAATTCGAAACTTCCACGAGACGCTTTTCTTTGCAGTCTTTTATATTATCTCACTGTTCCTCATCTGTATATGATTAAGTGAATTCTGCTCATAAATTATGTTTCATAGCTATTCTTTAGAGCAAGAAATGATTGTATAATCACTTATCTCCACTATGGTCTTTGCATTTTGATGGAGAGACTCATATAAATGAGAGATCTAATTGGGATTGCCTAGAAGAAGGAAATGTTGAAGTGCTTACATCGAGGCATCTCAAAGTATCATTCAAGATGAAGAAGTATAAGACGTTAATTTGAAAAAAACGATGCCATTTTCAGCTCAAAATCGCGGCGTATTTCCGATAGAATTTGTCACCTTTGACGAGCGTCCACCAACTACACGTCCGCCGCTGCGTCATAAGCTGAAAGAGCATTTGCAGACAAAACCTCAACCAGAGCCTCAGTCAAGTAATGAACCACAGCCTGAGCCAACGGCAGAGCCGAAACCCCAGTCAAAAGCTGAATTGCAGCCAGGATCACAGTTGGAACCGAAACCAGCGGCTGAGCCACAACCACAACCGACCAGCGTAAGCAAATCGAGTGAAGATCAAGAAAATCTTCGACACATAATCAGGACAGAAACAAAGACGCAACTGGAGCCGTTTGCCGAGCCCGAACCCTCGCAAAGTCTAGAACCTGTCACAGAACCAAAGCCCACGGACACATCACAGCCAAAACCAGAGCCAAAGTCTGAACCTGGGCCAAAGCCAAACCCTGAGCCCCAGCCTGAGCCAGTGTCCACGAACGAATTAGAGATCAAGTCAGAACAGGCAAAAAAAACAAGATACGATCCCTCCGCATATCTCACATCTTCAGCGTTACGGCTAGTTGCCGTGTCATTGGTTACGTTTATGCCGTTAATTTATGTATTGTAAAAAGTAGATCGAATAAATACCGCTGTAATAGTATCTGTGGAAAAAAGCCGGCCGTCAGAGGGAAGGTTCGTGTATGGCGACTATTGCTGCGAACTGATCCAAAAATAACAATGAGAGTTAAGAACGAAGCTTGTGAGCAGTTGGCTAAATATGGCCACTGTAACTTATGAAACCTAAACAGAAAGCTTGAAGAGGCGTATTATACTCAACAAATTGGGAAAGGGCAAGTATCCGAGAGGTCTCATAAAGAGACGGAATTGCTTTCGAGATTTTATTTTGTATGAATTCTAAATGGCCTATGAGTGCCCAAATCGAGACAGCTATGATGCAGCGTACACAAGCTATTTGCTTCCATACAAGATAACTAGTTGACAGAGTGCACGGAAATCTAAGACACGACAATTGCTACAATGTAGGTTTGTGAGACATGCATTGTAGAAATTGGGTTTTGGCGATTAGCAGCTTAGCGCCGTTCGTTGTTTCGCGGACATCGAAAAGAAGCGCACACAAATTGGAGTGGCGAGAACGAAATTATATCTCGCCGATGCGACCGTCTCCGTTAGCTGTCGAGAGGCCAACTCAGAAAAAGCTAACTTGTGCAGTGTGCACTCTCGGTTTGCGGCTATTGATCGCTCTTTCCTACCTCACGTCCGCCCGAACGCTTCCCTGTGTTTTTTGCTTCTCTTTTTCAGTTCATTGACAACCCGCCCATACACATCGACAACCTTTACTTCGCACAGCCAAAAAAATTGACATCTGTCATTAACATGAGGACCACTGGAGGCCGTTGACTTATACCGGAATTTTACTTTACAAATTATCGTGGTCTAAAGCCGGTGGATAGTTTCCCAAAATCAAAGGTTCAGTAAACAGCGGATTTTTGCTTAGTTCTTCGATATTCTATCGTGTATTTAACTTTCAGTAGGCTAATGGAGCTGATTTTTTTTTTTTCACAAATTATGAACTGACTAAGGAAGGGCTATTTCTATTTCTAGATTCACTGATTAATTATCATATTCATTAAATTCATGTTTGCCATTTGTTTCGTAAAACATACGCTGTCCCCAAGCAGTGTATGTGTTTGAGGAATGCGCATTTAATCAACGTAAGCATTTTTATTTGTCTCTTTACATCGATTTATGTCAGTCAGATTAACTAGTAAGCTTTGTTATTCGCTTATCGCCGCGTACATATTCATAGAGGAGATAATTTGCGCTAAATTGCGTTGTGGATTACGTTGTTTGCGGTTTAGCTAGCATTCTGCACTGACCGTTAACCGGGGAACACATTACTATTATTTCGATGAGTGGTACCACCAAATGACTGTAATCCGATTTTGCTTGGCCGCATTTCTGCGTCTTAACTAGCAGCATCAGTTGCGTTTGAAATCGTTAGCTTTCGTCACCATTCCTTAAAGCATTCTTACGAAATTCAGCAGAAACTTCTTCAGTTCGATTGTTCCAATCGGACAGCGATTTCGCAATGAGCAGTTCTTTATTTGCTGACTCAGCAATTGTCCATTTCGTTCGTCACAACGTTATTCCACAGGATTTTCCATTTTTCTTCCCCTCGTAATGTTTTCTTCGAAAAGGCTTCTCGCTCCATATATTTCTTCTGGTGTAGTAGTTCCCATTAAAAAAAAAAAACGAACTTATTAGCAAAAAGAACTTTTTGGCATTCCGATTCACCTGCTCATATTAATTTTGCTGGCACTCATTTGGATAATTATTGAGGGGTGGGGAGGGGGGAGGGGTGTTCATGCCTCGAAATCCGAACAGTATTACATTTAATAAAAACCAGGTCAGATTCCTGAGTAAGCTTTGGACAAGTGAATTGAATTCCTCGCCAACGAGGTTCCCTTAAAATTTTCACACTGCATTCTCAGACAAGCTGCCAGTGCTGCAAATCCGTGAAATTCAGCCAAACGAAATGGTTGATTTTTTCCTATATTCGTCCTGTCCGTCGGTCAGACAACAACACGTGCATGATTAATGGTCTGTGCATTGTTTTAGAATATTTATAGAATGGATCGGCTTGAGTGTAGTTGCAAAAAACACGTATTGTGGCAGCCACCTGGCGAGCTTTACCGCTTGTTAAACGACCGAAGATTTTGAGAAGTATCAACGACTGCTGTACTATATTTGTCCTTCATCTCATTAGGAATAGTTTTCTGGCCTATTAGGTTAGTAACAACTACCTCAACTAGGCCATTAAACTTTTTCACGTTAAATGGTAAACGTCTTATCAAAAGAAAAAAAATATGAAGGCGGCATTGATGAAAGAGCTATAGTTAAACGATGAGAGGCGTAGCATACCTATAATGATAGCGAATAAACAGAAGTGAGACATTCATTACCATACTTTTTTTTGGAGCGTTTAAACCAGTTTCTTGGATCGACGTCATTCTCGATGCCAAATATGCGTACAGAAAATGCATGGAATATTGAAGTTCTTAGGTGAAAATGCCGTCGACATTCTGATACAAGCTTATTTGAGTTATTATATACATTTCTGCCGAATTATTTCTGTACATCCCTGTGCAAATTATTGCGACTCTCATTGCGGCGCAGATGATAGCTCGCGTGTCTGTGGCTCTCATCGGCTAATGCGAATCAGTACGCTCACGCAACTCGCCGTCCTCTGTCATGCAAGTTTCGTCTGGTTCATCATTGAGACAAATTGCTTTTCCCGTTGTTCTTTCCGAAGAGAGTAAATGAGACATACGAGCCCGGGCTTTTAGATGAAAATGTCTGCTATATTATTATTTAAACATCATCTGTTGTGGATGTTTGTAATATGTCGTGCTACTTGTTAGATCATTGTTAGGTAATTTGCATTCATCTTTTGCATCGTTCGCCATGATTATGCAGCTCCCTAAGCCTGCCGTGAATTGTTAGCTATTGCTGCAGTCCAGGAGGTTTTCAGCATGCGTTTTCAGCTCAGTTCGGTGCCTTGAATGGCATCCAACACCAAAGAGAGATGTACTTTTTGCGGCCATAGTAGTCTCGAGTCTAGTGAGCGATGATGCTTCTTCAGGACATTCTCTTGTGCAGATGTTCTACAAAATTCTTGCAGGGCAGTAACAGTCATCATCAGCTGGCGTATTGCAAGACTGTTAAGGCATCGATCTGATCGCACCGTGATATTTTAAAAAATGATTTCACGGACTGCACTGAACGATGAGAGGGAACACTGCAATAAAGACGGCGAGGTGATGGCACGATACATGTAGAGGAGAGCTAGCGTGCGTGGAGGGAAGGGCGTGCCTGTCGCAGCACCACATATGGATCGAGTCGGAGGGTTGAAAAGAAAAACACGTAGCGTGCGCTTAGTTAGTGCCACATTCGTTTCACGTTGCACGCGTTCGCTTAATGCATCGTCAAGAGGGACGTTTTTACTGGAGCGGTGTTCGTTGCGAATCTTCGTCGTTCCACGTGCACATGTCGCATTTGTCGATAAATTATTCTCCTTGATGTGGCTGCTTAGAGGCTGGCCTTGAGGAACTCGCGTCTTGCTGCAGCTTTTCCTCGTTCTCATCAAATCATTCCCATGTAAATTTTGTGACCTCCCATAATTTTGCCCGAATTGCCGCACCGAGAATGTGCAACTGCTTAGGCAGTTAGTTCACGATGTTCCATCAAAACTGTTGACCGCACAAAGATTCTCCGCAGACTTTTTTCTTTTCACTTTCATCATCGGATCACAAAAAATAGCGTTGGCGAACGAAGTTCAGTTTCATTTACGAGTCGATATAATGTTGTCAAAGAATAGCGCTAACACTAGCTTTCTCTTACTAGCGAGTTCGATTCCCCTTCCTGTTTTGTCCACTTAGACTGTGCGATTGTAGCCGAAACGCTATTCTTAAATTAACGGGATGTTAATCATTACGTTACGGCATGCAACGAAACGTTCCTTGCACGAACAGCTTTCATTTGAAATTTATATAAGCGTGTAGCACTTACTGCTGTGGACATGATTTTTACTAAAGAGTTGAGTAAAGAGTTTATTGCGAAACTATATTGGTTTCATTAAGTATATGACATCTAGTGCGTTCCACTCTTAAACGCAGTCACTGTCATCTACCATTACTCTTTCCGTATGTGGTTCCGTATTTTGTGTGTTCTCTTGTTTGTTCAGTTTATGAATGCAGCACACTCTTCCATACCGAGCCGCTTGAGGCTTTCAATACAAATGAAAATACCACACTGCTTCGTATGAATTCGAGGCCTTATCGCATAAACAAACGAAGTTTCACTTTCTTTTGCATTTGCTTGCTTGAAATAATTTGGTTGATTTTAGAGCGAAGCGTCATCATTAAACAAGGTCTTTGTGATTTGTGCAGAACAATTCATCGATCTCATTATAACTGGCGATATAGTGTTCCTCGCATGGTGTTCCAGTTTTTAATTTGATGATGACACCCATCATTTCCGATGTGAAACGGCGCGCTCATAACATTAATTGAGAGCTAGTCTTGTGCTTTGGGAAGATCTTTAATGAAGCCGCCATCATAGGCCTGGCTAGTGAGTTAGTTAAGAGGCTGGTGAGCAGTTATTTACTGAAATGTGACTTGCAGAGAGCTTTATTCCACCTTTACTCGGAAATACCTCGTTGTCGTTGCAGGTACTTATAAAATCCGGTTTTCGCCTTTTCGTGTTCTCTTTTAAACGAAGCATTCGCACTATACGTGCTTCGTTGAAAGCGGCTTTACCACGCTTTCAACGAAGCACGTACAGTGTGAATGCTTCGTTGAAAAGCATTATTATCTTTTGATAATAATGCTTTTTTTGTAAGTGAACTTTTGGGAAGCACGAGTTATTACTTTACGGTTTTCTGTTGAACAAGTACGTTGTTCGTGTTGATTAGGTTCACAAACTAAAAGCAAAACAGAGCGATCTCCTCTCTCACTGTTAGCGTAACAGTAAGTTAGTTAGAGCGTTTCATCACACTTGTTTATGTTGCCAGTTTTTCTCAAACACTTGCTGGGAACTCATCATTCTTTCACAGTTTGCTGAAACGGAGCTTGCTGTTCTACTTCGGTCAGCATTCACACCAGAAATCGCAGGGGTCGTAAAGATTGCTGTTTTAGACGGCTTTGCTCGGAAATTTCGTCTAAATTCCCGAGTTTTATGTGCTGTCGAGACCTACTGATTGTAAAAACTATTTGCATTTTTGTAGATGTGCATCGAATCTTAGCATCTGAGCATCTAAGATTTGCATCTTTCATTTCGTAGCACCAGTTGTTTTGCCTACACAACTCTTCATAATTACCATATATAACGCCATAATGAAAATATTTAATGCGATGTGATGTCTGATTCATGATCTGTACGCTTTTTTTTGGAGATTGTAAAGCCGCATAACGAAGTAAACTCCGAATGTGAGAAAATTGCCATTCCAAGCGGCATCGTTTTTCGAGAGGCGATTTCCTTCGAAGTGGACTGTGTTTAATGTAACTTGGTAACTTTATTATAGTTCCCGAGAATGAGTATGGTGAAGTGTAGAAATAATGACGCTACAGCCCGCAGCTTATAGCATTCAATGTTAACGAAAATCGTTTCGACATTTGCATAGTTATGGGAGTTTATGGGACTGAAAAAGTGCTAAATTCGGAATGCGCCTATGCAAACTACGAAGAACCTTTTGTCTAATTACATTAGAATGAAAATTTTCGTCGTAATATCATCGAATCTTCTGCATATATGGGCTACTTGTAGGACTTTTTTAAAATTTTTGATTGCCGACTAAAGTACTAACGTTGTCGTTTTTATTTATACAAATACCCGTTGTGTCTCCTTTATCCTCAAGTTGACAGTCATCCAACTTCCAGTCTAGAATGGGTGGTACAGGTGTTGGGTGTGGTGATTTATTCTGAAGTGGGGGGCTGCTGGAACATTATATTGTGTAGAGCGAGAAACACTGAATGAGTGGGTCCCTTCGGCTAGCCACTGGATGATGATGGGACGTTAGCCGAACGGCGTTACTATAGTAATCTTGATGAGATTGCTCACCAGTCTAAAATCAACAAATTCAAATGCGAGCATGTATGCAACAATTTTGTGCGAGTGGATGGGGAGAGGAAAGAAGTTGGTCGTATTTTGAAGCGCTGCATTGATAAGAAAGAAGTCGTGAAAGAAAAACGTATTTAATGTTGGAATCGAAGTATTCTCCATTGTATAATAAATGCGATGCGTTGCAACGGCAATGAACATAAAATTTCTTGAGCCGAAAATATTCTAAACTAAAGACCTTTTGTTTCATATTTATGCGCCATTTTTTTTTTTTGGAAGAGAAGATAAAGTACGTTCTGCATGCTTTAGTGATGAAGCGTATCTCGAACGAAACGTGACAAGGAGTGCTTCAGTGTTTAAGAATTCAGAAAGGCTCAATTATGGAGACATATAAGGATTGATTTTTTTTCTGCTGTTCTTCAAGTGCCTACTGGGAAGATTTGGGAAGAAAATGCCTTAGAAGATCAAGCAGAAGAATGCGCCAGTAAGATACTTTTCAAGTGGTGGAAAAGAATTCTTTCGCTACATAATCTTTAAAATGTGCATAGTTCCAAAAAAAGTAGCATTTTGTATAGTTTCTTTTTTTTTCTGTCTCTCTCGTGTTGTCTGCGTTTCAGGATTTATCTTGTCCTCCTTTGTTCTTCACTCATTTCAGCACATCTTTCAGTTTGGACTGAAACGTAGAATTCCTTTTAAATGAAATATCTATAATAAATGAAGTTGTTTCTTAAGATAACAATTGTTAAACGGGTAAACGTGAGGGTGTGCGAAAATCAGTTACGGGTTTCAATGGGCGCATACAATAAACTGGTTTGATTATGAGGGCATTCGGTGCGTTTATTTCATTGAAGTGCATAGCGCACAACCGAATATATCGTTACGTGGACTGCATGCAGAAGCGGTACAACAGTGTTGAAGCGAAAGAAGGCTACTCAGAAGCCTCAATAGTTGGATGAGTTGAGACTCGTGGGAATGAGCTGCACAATAAAGAAAGAGGAATAAATGATGGCAAGGACAAAAGCATACGAAATGATGGAATACGGTTGAAGTTATCTTCTACAATTTGATTCAGATCTGCAAACATTTTCAGATTGAAACCTATGCTTCTTTATAGAGGCAGGTCTAGGCATCTTAATTGATGGAATCGGTGTGCTGCGCCATCAGCGAAGAGCCTGCACCATAATTCTCTGCTGATTTTTGCATCGCTTAGCCATTCTTCTGAAATCGGAGCTGTGCATTCTCCCTTAAACGTTCGTTGTGAGAAGAAAGCTGAAAGCATTAGGCATGCATGGCCGCGCTCGACCGCTTGTTTCAAAATTAGCATAAGCGATGCTTGTTCTTCTCCGAAATGCCCCCAAACTTCCGCATATGCAGTGAATGTTCGCTCATTTATCGTAAGGTTCAAGTTGACTGCATTAACCCCATTCCACGTAGTTGCTTAGATATGCGGAAATATCTACGTTGCTTTTTCATTTTTTTTTTAAACTTTTTTCGCGCAAAGGAATAAACCAGACCAATGCAACTGTTGCTCTTTTTTTTGAAATAGCTAAGACGTTCCCCCACGTTTCCCCATACTTCCAAAAAACTGAAATTAGTAGCTGAAGGCGGAGTTCGATGTCACCATGGAAAGGCGACCCTTCGTTTTTTCGTATGCGAGCGTGTCGAACTCCGTTCTGTTACATATGCTCGCATTGCTTGATTGTTGATTCGTCGCTGGAAATCAGGTTTAGTTGCACAGAAGTAGCAGAATAATTTAACTGTTGAAGCACGTCAGTAAAGTAAGAAGGTGTCGTGCTCTCACCTAGGTGAGTCACTCTTTGAAGAAGCAAGAGGGACAACGATTCCAACAAAGCTGACAAAGTAGCTAATCAATGCGTTAGTCGTTTGAAGTGTTTTTTTGCTGCTATGCAGAATGGGCACTGAAAGCGCATTTATGGGCCAAGTTACGCTTAGATGTTCTAGCTAGTAAACTATCGCAGACTACATGCGTGGATTGTGCTTGACGTAGTGTTTGCGCGAAAGCATTTTTTTCGGATTTTTTTCGGGTTCAATTCACTCATCCGGAAATGTGTTGTCCGCTCGGTTGGTTGCGAACAAATGGCATTTATCTGGCAATCGTAATTTCATCTCACAGGAGGAATGTTTTTCTCAGTTCATCCAGTTTTGCGCCTACACCGTGATGAACTTCTGGCTGCTTTTTTAATGTCGATCGATTTTAATCGAACTACCTTATCTGCATTGGCAAAAAATCGTTTTTTGCTGTTTTGCCGTTCCCACCCGTAACCGTTTAGGGCTTTCATTCTGGAAAGGAAATTTGTCTGTCTGGATCGCTTGTTGGAAAATGTAGAGAAGATCGACCGATCGATAGTTGAGAGAAGAATGAGCTGGCGAGATTCGAGTAAACAGGTTGTCTGATCAGAATAGGTAGAGACCACAAAGCGCTTCCATTCCCCGTACTAATAATCATTTTATTGCGGCGTTTGGATCACTTGAAATGCTGTGTGCATTGAGTTCTTCATTCGTCATTATTCATTCATTTCTTTTTCAAGATTTATTCACCGCTGTTTCGCCTACACATCTGACAAAGCCCATATCCGTTCTTCAACTGAATATTTGTGCAGAAAGAACTTTTTGTGGAAATTGTTGATTTGTTCATGTTGAAGCACCTGGGCAATAAATTCTAGTTGTGATATATGCCATTAAAATGTCCAGGTTATATGAGAATGTTGCAAAAACTTTTGTATGCTTCTCCTGTGTTCATCTTGTCGGACAGCACAAAAGAGGGGAGACGTTGATGCAAACCCAAAACGCATGTCGCGGTCGGTTTGGTTGCGCCAGTCAGCAGTGCACGGTTGCTGAACATGTATAACGGCGTCAAGAAGCATTTCGAAAACTTTTCGCACATTCTCATAGTGAAATTTTTTCAATGTATATTTGCCAACGCTGCAATATCATCAAAATTCTGTGTGGTGTTGAATGACAAAGAGCCTCTTCGCTGGGATTTTGAAGCAGTTTGAAAGCATTTCCAGCGCGCTCATTTGAATCCTTGGCTTTCGAAACAGAAATAACGATCGCCTCAACATTATTCATTATGCATCGGATGTCTGACGCTAAATCGATTCTTTTTCATTTTATTTCATTCAGTTCAAATTGCCTTCCAAATTGCATTGTTGCAGCATCCTCACAACTGTATCTTTTAAACCACTTTTTTTTTTGACATTTAAATCACACGAGCGCTTAAGTGATCTGTGAGTTGTGAACATATTTGCTGCCTGCGAGGAGACTTTTCGTTCTTAATAATTATTCAGCTTGACGCGCGTTTACGTATTTCAGATGACGGCTGAGCGCAAATCATGTACAACAAAATGTAAAGAATTGTGCAGCCCACCAGAAGGTGTGAGTGAATTGAAGTTTCAAAAGTGACATTCATTGATTCGAGCTATGCAGCTGTTCGAAAAAAAAATGTTGATAGGTTCGGTGAAATTAAGCAACAGGGGATGACTCACTTCAAGCAGTCGTTTCGTGGGTTAAATGTGGCCTTCGCATCGTGTACTTTCCCATCTGTTGCTAGCACTTGTCCGTAGTGCATCGCTCAGGGCCACACCCTTTCAGTGACATGTATTCGTTTGCGAGCGAATTTCCTTTGTTGTTTCGAAGCATTGCCTGCCTAAATTGGTGTCATTCTCCCCAAATGTCATTCAGATTTGCTCCGTTGTTCCAAATTCATTGCCATACAATTCAAGAGGATGAAACTGGACGCTTTATTGCACACATTATCCCAAAAGTTTATAGCAAAAGCAATTTATGTGAAGCCTGTTCTAGTAAATTAAGTTTGTAGAGGAATGAAATTATTAGCGCCTTGTGCCCAATAAAGAATGTCTTAAAAAAGGTTTGATGCCAAAAGATTTAATGAGTCCATGGCATGTGAAAACCAAGTCAGGTGTTTCTGCGCATTTTTACAAGAAAGATTGGCACACTTGATTTCTGAATTCCCTTTGTTAGGTGCTTTAGTACGAAGTTGTCTTCATTAGAAAATGTTGATAGGTTCGGTGAAATTAAGTAACAGGGGATGACTCACTTCAAGCAGTCGTTTCGTGGGTTAAATGTGGCCTTCGCATCGTGTACTTTCCCATCTGTTGCTAGCACTTGTCCGTAGTGCATCGCTCAGGGCCACACCCTTTCAGTGACATGTATTCGTTTGCGAGCGAATTTCCTTTGTTGTTTCGAAGCATTGCCTGCCTAAATTGGTGTCATTCTCCCCAAATGTCATTCAGATTTGCTCCGTTGTTCCAAATTCATTGCCATACAATTCAAGAGGATGAAACTGGACGCTTTATTGCACACATTATCCCAAAAGTTTATAGCAAAAGCAATTTATGTGAAGCCTGTTCTAGTAAATTAAGTTTGTAGAGGAATGAAATTATTAGCGCCTTGTGTCCAATAAAGAATGTCTTAAAAAAGGTTTGATGCCAAAAGATTTAATGAGTCCATGGCATGTGAAAACCAAGTCAGGTGTTTCTGCGCATTTTTACAAGAAAGATTGGCACACTTGATTTCTGAATTCCCTTTGTTAGGTGCTTTAGTACGAAGTTGTCTTCATTAGAAAATTTTTTTTTTTCCGACGGTTTACAATTAACCGCTGGGGATGAAACAATTGAAAGTAAAACACAAATTATTTACTGTTGAGGTATTTTTTAACAACTCACAATAGACAACATTGAAACGTTTGTTTAACTTCGTTGTCGTATTCGAATCTGGAATTTATTATTTCCGATCTGTTCGGGTTTAGACGACGTAGCAAATCGAATGAATCTAATGCACTTACAAGGTGCGTGCCTCACCAATAATAGTAATATTATGCGTTTAAAAAATCACTTGGAAAAAGTTTAGATTTTCGTTGAGAGATTGGACTGAATCGAGGTAATACTCTTCATTACGAGAAGTCGTCTCAGTGTATCTCTTTAGGATTTCTTTATGACAGCGTTGTTTTATTAACGTTAAACTGATATGCAGCGCATGTTTCAAAGTACATTGCAGAAGCCATCTCAAAGATTACGCCAGTTGTTTCTCAGTATATTTTCGACGAACAGCAACCTCCTATCCTTCAGTTATCTCCCATCCCCTTCCCCCCTTCCTCTTTTTTTCAACTCGTATGCGCTCAGTAAGATAATTGAATTCCCTCTGTAACAAGAGAAACATGTTAAGATGCCCTTTTATAATGAATCCTTTCCTGAACTCCAGTTCGACTCCACCTCGTTTCCCACCTTCCCACCCCGACCCCCTCTCCCCATCTAGACAGCGAGAAATAAAGCTCAGCTTTCGGATAAAGCGCTTGTTGAAGGGCTGCAAAAAACAGAGCCCGGAGTTCTATTCGAGGTAATAAGATATTCATTTTTCATGCAACCGGTCTTATCTCCCTAATCGGTTTTTGTTTCATATATTTTCGCATTTTTTCAACTGAGTTGGTTGATGGACGAAGCAAATACACTTTAGATGCTTATAGGCGCGAATAAGCAGGCAATTTAAGGATAAAATCTCTCAAATGAGAAAATGGTCAACAAGAGCGCACCAGGTTATGAGTTTAATAATGAAGTTTTCCATTTTTAGTCCATGCCCAATTATTGAACTTGGACAAGATATGGCTTGAGATTAAGGCTGCACGTTGGCTAGGAACGTTTTCGATTGAAATTTTAGCCTGGAAAATTATCTTCTTTCAGCTTGTGAAGTTTTTATTAGGAGAGTTCGAATGATCGGCAATTTGTTGTTCAGCATTGCTTCATATGCTGAATCATACTGCTATTATGACTGCTAGGGCGCTTACTTTTCTTCATTGGCCGTTCCCTTATGCAGTTTCCATTTCCGCGAAATGCTTTCTGCATTCATCGTGGAAAGGGGCATAAAAACTAAGTTTTTACGCTATAGAAGGAAGCGCTTTCTTCAATTTTATCTGAGTGTTTGCGAAATTTTTTCACTCAGTTTTTAATGCAAATAAAGGGCGAAGCTGCATAACTGTGTGAGCATTAAATCATTGCGTGCATTCCTTCATACTACAATTCAAACAAAGTAATGTGTCCCTGCAGTATAGTGATTGGTGCCACGAACAGTAGATATTAGGCTGCGTGGAACTTCGTTTGCTCCTTCTTTATTCACTCGGTATTTACCTCCATTCTTCGAAGGAGAAATCAACCCATATACCAAAAGCTTTCGTAGAAGAATTCATAAAATGACCTAAGCATTGATGAAATCAAGGTCAAATTGTGATTGTGAAGACTGAATTTATTATGTGTTTCTTCAGAGAGCGTAATAGCTAAGGGCAAGATCAAATATATGATGGATGTGGCGATGCACATCAGCGTTGCACTCTTTTTAAATCATTAGTCATTTGAATAGACATCATCAAATGAATCTTTAATGTCGTCAGTTTCTCCAAAACTTTTATTTTTTTGTGCATATCATTTCGAAGTGAGCAGAGAAAACTTAGGTACATGGTGTCAGTGATTTTGGCTCGTTTACTGTTTTGTTTATTTGGCTTTATTGTTTGTTTTCCACCCGTAATGGCATAAATTTTTCATTTGTTTAAAGAAGTTCGAATATTTAGAGAAGGGTTTTATGGTTCACCAACACATCTTCCGCACACTCCCATTGGAAAATTAATGAAAAATAATGAAAGCGGCTTGAAAGATGGTTTCGCCCATTTTGAAGGCACAAAAGAGCTCTGAGATGAATCAGGAGTTAATTTTGCTTTTTTAATGCTAATGGAAAAGAATGTCTTTCGTATGACTGCTTTGGACAAAAATTTTTGCAAGAAAAAAATCATATTGCAAGCATCTGCTAATGCAGTTTCTCTTATGGAAGTGCGCGTAAATTTTGTCAGTGCCGATCAGTTTAAGACTCACCTTTCGTTTTGTGAATTATAAACCATAACTTTTATCAGTGTGCAGTGTTTATTGTTATTTTGGTACGAAATCATATAAGACTCGTTTAGTGGTGATAATGCAGATATTTGCAATAAATCGAGCATGCATATGTTTGCTTTCATTATCGAACATCTTATAACTGCTTCTAAACGTACTTGAAGAAGTGTCTAACGAGTAGGCACGTAAAACATGGTAAGGCAGTTCTGGATTTGATCGTCTTAGAAGTGGTTCTGAGAGGACTTTTTTTGACTCAACTATGTCATCCAGTGCTTCGCACGTGGAAATCTCTCAGCTTCAAATCACTTATTCTTTGATACCACTCGGTCAGTTACGTTTTTAATTTATGAATCTGAAGCACTAAACGATGTCCATAACTGAAACGCAGCGACTATGCAGATGAATGTGTTTCTTTTTATGTTACTCAGCAAAATGTTCCTCACTTTAAAGGGAGAGCGGCTGGTGAAAGGGGCGTGGGGGTAGGGGGAGGGGAGGAAGGGAGGGAAAGGATGAGCGGAGTGTATCCGAAGGCTCTTTCTTCCTCATACACCTTTACGAGACAAATATGAAATGGCTTAAGGAGATAGTCGCTAAAAATATCTTTTCTATGTGTGCGTTCGAATGCCTTTTTTACTGTGGAGTCCAAATTTTTTCGTGCTTTTTGGGTTTCAGTTTCGATATATATATATGTATATATATTATATATATTATACTTATATATATATGTATATTTATTAGCACGTTAGCACGCTACCGCTCGGGCCTTCAGTGCGATTCCTCGATGTTACTGGGGCAATCGCACGCCGAGCACAACCATCCCTTTGGCTGTTTTAGCTCGTTGTTAACCACCCGCTAGCTAGGCCGTCAGTGGTATGGTGGGAGGCATCGGGGAATACAACCCGAGCCTGCCCGCATTCGAAGCGGGGGCTCTACCACTGAGCTATTTTCGCCCCTATATATTTGTATATATGTGCATACGTGTATGTATACGTATATGTATACATATATATAAATGTGTATATATGTGCATACATATTATATATGTACATATACATATGCATATATATGTACTAATACATGTATATATGTATATACACACATATATATATGCATATACACATGTATATATTGTGCATATAATACATGTATATATTATGCATATATTTTTTTTGAAAGACATTCTTTCATTTCAACTCAGATGTGTACCTCTGGGCTGTACTATACTAGGTTGGCTTGCACAATGGAGCACTGCAATTTAAAAAGGGAGCCCCAGTCAAGGGATGCTGTAAACCGGATTTGCGCGGTGCAGCGATGGCTACGCGTCAGTTGTGCAGAAAGCCATTTTTGCTTGACTCTTTTGCAACTGTTGCAATATCGATTTCCTTTGTTGCCCTGTACTGTGGATTTTGCTCAAAAATTCTCTGAATCTACATCGAAATCTTGAATGAATTTGCGTCGAGATATAACAAAATATATTTTCTAATCATTGGACGTATTGTTCTGTTGTTCAGCTAATTTTAAAAATAACGTACCAGTGCTGTTCACATGGGGAATTCATCAGTATTCGCATGGAAAGAAAATCGGTGATTCAAGCAGTGTATAATTTTTTTGATCGGCTGTGTTTGTCGCAAGGTGTAGTTATTAGATTCTCGAGTCAGCACAGAAGCATCTCCTTTAAACATGGCAAGAATTACGTATGCCACATAGTGGTGACGTGATGCTGTTGTACATAAACGTAGGTCACAAAGTTGGTTTTTTTGTTGCAAATTACTTTGTACAATAAAGGTTTGAAGTGAAAGAGAGTAGATCATATTTGTTTTGTTGTTACGCCACTTGAAACACGCTAGCACGGCGTTAGCAGATATTGCATGTTTATGTCAAGGCAAATGATTCTGAATGGTTTATTGAATACGCATCAGCTGCTCTTCGATATTATGTGATAAGGGCGAACGCTTTTGTTACAGTCGAACATAAATTGCTGATTTTTGGCGTTTTTCCGTACTCAGACGGCAACTTGCACTGCTTCTGTTAAAATGTATTTTAAAATAAAGAAACATTTTTGTGTCGATCGTTTTGACTCGAAAATGTTAAATAACTTCCCGCATAAGCTTGCGTGTTGCGTATTAGTCGTCAACAATTTAGGAAAAAAGAAAATTGTTGCAGGTTGTGTTATTTACCTTTATAATACCTCCACTCACATTCCAAAATCTAAAAGTTCCCAGAAGATAAACCACCATTTTTGTGCCATTAAAAATGAGCGAAATGGAGCAACGGTTACTTGAAAATAACCGAACATAGAACGATATATTAGTTTGTGAACAATGCTTGCAATGGCAGAAAACGGACCAAAATGATCAGAGGCGGTCGCGTGTGCACTTAGTGTGTTCTCATTGTTCTTCGGTTAAGCTGCTCGGATAGTTTGGATTGTGTAGCGCTGTTGCAATGCACTTAATTGCCTAATCGTTACCCAATGAACTCTTTTTGCCAATTTACTTGTTTCTTTTGCTATGAGACTGAGCTTAAAATTGAATTTTTATGTTATTTTAAACTATAAAAATTTCACGCCACTGCGATGTTTAGTGAACAGTTTTCATAACGGTTATTAAGAGCGCCTAGAGAATGTCGTAAATGTAAAGTAATGCAACCATTTATTAGCTGTTATAACGAACGTATGTCCAGTGTAGATCTCGTTGGCTTTGTGTTAAATTTGTAACTGTTAGTAAGTTCTTTTTGTTTGTGCCAAGAAACTTTGCGATTTCTGCCATTGTTGTGTTAGTGTTGCTTCATTTCGTAATAGCTTTCAACATTACTTTTTTTTAAAAGTATAAATCATCTTCATAAAATGCAAGTGTAAAGTATGCACATACGATGCTGTAAATGCTTAGCTCCGGATCTCTTTATGAAATGGACGATTCCGAAAAGGGAAAAAAGCGTTAGAAATTTTGACCATAAAAAGGAAGTATGCAAAATGGCGTTCTTTCTACTGA
>JPKZ01003257.1:193067-242950 GCA_000803305.1 Toxocara canis | reverse complement strand
TTTGGTTCTTTTAGAACGAATTCAAATTCTCAGCAGCAATAAGCATGATTATCCAAAATTTTAATTATGGGAAAACGGCCTATCCGAATATCGCTTCGTAGTTTTTGCACATTTCGTGCTTCCAGCGTCGTTCCTCTTATAGTTTTCACAACCATGATAAACAGGTGATCTGCTGCGTCTAAAATTTTGAGCCAGTCTTCGATGTGTACTGCTTGAGCTTAATTGCCGTACGATGATAATAGCTGAGTATTTTTTGGCTTTCACAAGTTGTGATCTGACGAGTATCTTGCTTGTTACGAAATTACCAAACCGTGACGAACTGTGCACGAACGGAAACGAAATGTATCTGCCTCGTAATTTTTCGACTCTCCGGAAAAATAAGAATGAAGGCATTGTGAGAGTGGAAGACTGCTTGCAGAGTTTTTTTTGTATCGCCGACTTATGCATATTTCTGCTGAAGCAAGCGACGCTTCTGCCCCATCACACCAAACCGAGCTGCTCGATAATGTGCATTCGATGCGCAGAAACGTTTTCTAGTACCGCTGCTGCAGCCAGTCTTCGTCTAGCACTTTTGCAACATTGGAGTGTTATAGTTAGCAGCAGATGTATCGTTTCCTGTTTACTTTTGGAAGTGACGCCAAAGACCGTCACCAGTACGCTGATAAGCTTGTTGAAAGTGCATTTGTGAGTGAAAGTTGCTGTGCGCTTTCATACGCTTCTCCCTTCGTTCTCCCACCTCATTACCTCCACGAGAGATATTCATTCGGCAAATCAGTTATCCTCAAATGCAATGCGCAGCGCTCACACTTTACTGTTTCGTGCTGAAATTGGTAACATAGCTGGCAACACCAACTTTAACACTACTGTTTGAATCGATTTGAAAATAAGAAACGTTGCGATTTGTGGAAATCACTAACGCGCAAAAGGTAGTCCGTTAGTGACAGATCGAGCGTTGCTTTTTACAGCTAACGGTCAGCTCATCATCTCTTTCAGCAGTCCCATATTTTATTGAAGCCCCTTTTTCCAGCCGGGAGCTGGCGCCACTGGCTTAATTGCCTTTATTCCATTAAGTATGATGGCACGTTCATCTTTTAGATCTCTTGCATATGTTTTATATTCAACGGCTGTATCTGAAGCGATGTATCTTGATGTTCATTTCCGCTATTGTTCGTTCATTTTGCTGCGAAACTCCGGAACAAATCACAACGCTTTGCTAAATTACCATATTTACTTGAATAGAAACCCGGAGCTTTTCCGACTCCCGAAGGGATGGGGCTTACCGTGCATTCGAAAGAAGGGGCTTATTTTTTGTGGTTGAGAGGAATTTTGTATTCAAGAAAAGGCCCTATGTTCAAGCATATAGGGTCGAGATGAAGGCGCCTCATAGCGCAATGTTTAATGACGGTTACGTCAATATGTTAACTGCGCAACAACATTACCCAATAGTGGAGCGATGCTGTGCGTCGCAAATTTTACTTCATACGACATTGCGACCAGGTGGTAGGCTTCATTGCAGTGTACATCTCAGCCACGAAGACTTGTTCGTTGTTGTCGACAAGTGGTGCATCTCACTAATCCGGCTCAAAACGTACAGTATTTCAGACAAATGGTGCACACTCACGGCCCGCAGTGTATCTGCCAAATTTGCACGTGTGGGTGAGTTTCGCTGCTATTGCCGCTCTCAAAAATGTATTGAGTGCCGTTGTAAAATCACAAATGTGAGACTCATTCGAAATTGTTATAAATAAGGGGTCGTATGCAAGCGCTCATTCGCGCTCATATGCTGAAACACCTGTCGCGCATCGAACGTATTCGATTTGCTATAGTCCTAAGTTAACAGTGAACGCCACGCTAAGCATTATGTGCAAATGCACCTAAAATGAGACTTGGGTTTGCCTGAAATTTGAGGCTTTTTCCTCGTCGACATGAGCATCGAGGAACACTTGTTGTGATACAACTACAATCGTTCGCCTACATGAAACGTTTCTGTTGAGGTGATTATTGCTAAGACAGCATTCCGTCGATTTTGGGCATGTAGATGGAGTAGCCGTATGATAACTTTTTATTTGCCAATAGTTTACTTAAAAGTGAAGAAATACTACAGTGTTTTGATATCCCAGTATTTCAACTGAAGCTTGTTTTTAAGTGGTGAACGGGTGAAAAAAAGTAATTTTTCAGCCTTTTAATTTTCTTCCATTTTTTAAATTCCCATTCAAGCGGCGAAGCTTCGTGTAAAACGCATACAGATCCCCCTTCCATTGGTGGAGCATGGAAGGTTTCCTATGTTCATCCACACACTCTCTCTTTCTCTGTTCGGTGATTCCTCGAATCTTACAAATTGATCACTGCTGACAAGCATTTTTCAGACGTCACAGATGCCCACACGATCGAAATGCCAGCTCCATATCGTTAGGCTCACCTGATGTGCATGAATACACGAAAAAGGTATAAGCCAAGGAATTCCTTATTATAAATCCCTCTTTTTTAAAGATAAGCTTTTGGTCTTTGCAGATTATTCTTTCGGGCAGCTAAAACGAACGAAATTGGAGAATTGAAGTGACGTTATTCATTATTCAGCAGTCGTGTTCATCGACTTTTCAGTGCTGAACATTTTGACGCTGAAGCTGTCCGCTGTTTTTTCTGTGGATATGATGCAGTCTACAAATGGGGGGATGTCGCTGTCGCCAGTTGTAGGTCTGTGAAAAAAGCGAAAATTAATTAGGTGGTTAATCTCTGAAGAAATATTGCACTCATCTATTCCTCACTTGTTTGCATCTCGTCCTAAAACGGTCGGTTGAATATGCAAACAAAATTTTTACTGAATAACAAGCTGTGTATTACTGTGTAATATGCATTAATGCGCGATCTATTTGCAGTGCACAAAAATCGTGCAACGTCAAATGGAAAGCCGAAGGGGTATTTGCTTCGAATCAAAACTGTCGAAATAAATCTTTATACAGTGAAGCTATGTTCTCAGTATGCAGTGAGAAAGAAAATGGGATATATGAGAAGTCGTATCGCTTGAGGCTTAATGATTAAGCAGGCCGCTTAATGACTCTAAAGTGGTGAAGTGGCAGTGCGTATTGAAGCGAAATAGAGAATGAGCAAGCTGAATGATTATTTACCGGGACAGTGAGCTGTTTTTTGTTTAAAGGAGTATGCAGTAGCAGCACCTGGTGAACGCACTCTGCCCATCAAGAGAACGGGGGAACTGTCGCTCTACGGTCATGTTGGTGATGATAGTGTCGCTCGAACAGCTCATTTCGAGCACAACGGCCTCACAAACGAGAGTAAACTATCGTCCATCCAACTTCAGACACGAATCACATCGGCAGCAGTTCGTCGTCCCAGAAACGATTCTTCAGTAAGTGAAATCCCGATCATTTTCGCCGTTCCACATATCTTTTTTTTTCGAGTTGCTAGCAAGAAAACTGTTCCGTAAAGGCTTAGAATCGAGCTCAGTTCATTATATTTACAATGTATCTTTTGTTATCAAGCGGCGTGTTCAGTAGGTAAAACAAATTTTACCAATGAAGTTATTCGGGAATACTGAGATGTCTTATCTGTCAGTACTGCACTTCCCAGTGGTGATTAGCGTTAGCTGATCATTCTTCAGCTGTTCTTTGCGTATCATAGCTTCAGCTGCACTGTTCTTTGCGTTTTTTTTCAAATCCAGTTTGGAAGCGACGGTGCCAATATGGCGGATAGCGCAAATCGAAGCCCCAATGAAAGGCTAATGGCGAAGAGACCACGAGAAAATGCGCTTACATGTGAGTTCACAGCTTCCTGTTAGTTATTAGATTTGAGGCTCGTGAATGTTATTCGTCTTCTTCAAGATTTCAGAAACGCTGATGATTGTTTTGTGGGACTTGCAATCCATATCATATAATTTGTCACGGCACTGTTGCTTCTTGATGAGTTTGCATTTTCGATTGTTTCGTTAGCCGATTTGGAAATAATTTCGGAGGATAAAGCGGGGATTAAATTTTGTCAACAAAGAAGGCAACCATCGGAAAGCAGCTTAGATAACTAATCATAAGTATTAAGGTGTGAAAAAACCATGGTTAATGCAGGCAGAAATCGCTTGAACGCAACTCTTTCCAGTCCCTGCCGACGGTTACTGTAGTGTGAGAGCCTGGAAAATGATTATGAGAGGGCTGGTAAATCGATGCTGGCGCAAAATAATGGAAGCGCAGCTGCAATGCACTAGCAACGAAGAGCACAATATGGGGTGATTCCGAAGAAGCTTCCACTGGTAGTAGGAACAGAAATGAAAACGACAAAATTTAGTGTTCATGCAGACTGGAGGTTTCAGGAACCTTGGCATCTTCGCTTAGGCACAATGAATTCTTACGAATCTCTTCCTTTCCCTCGCAGTTTCGTTTGAGATCTTTGTGATAGTGCGATTGTGACCTAGAAATTGTGTAGTCTGCTGTAATGGTTTTCAGTGGAGCGCGTTAAACAGCCAAGAAATGGAGAATCGAGCGCGCATGAAGAAACCATCGAACAACGTACACAAACAGGTCACGAATACGTTGTGAACAGTGGCGTTAAAACTGAAATATCGAGCACTCAAACTACACGAGTTGTTAATGCGAGTTTAACGTTTATTCATTTCCTTCTCTATGACAGTCTTTAAAAGTGCAGTTGTTTTTGAGTTTTTTTTTTTGCCGTCTTTGCTTTTGCATTTAGATTGGATGGCGTATGTGCGCATCCGATTTCTTTTCTTTTTTAAAGGGCAATGCTTAATTTACTGAATCTAACTGCTCAGATTACGTCACTGAGGAACGAAGACTCGTTTTACCACAACACTGTGCATAAGTCATTCACTGAACATGCCGAACATATTTACTCTTTTGAGTCGTAGAGCCAACGGTAACGTGATCCAGAGCGTGTATTTTCTCTTTTTATGGTTTTTCTTTTAGTTGAATTGTTCCAGTCTCAATGAGACCTTAGGCCAATGCATGGCTTATACGTAACGTTAACATAGTTTGACTGTAGTGTTTGTTTTAGGGGAGCAAAGATACATCGAAATCTGAACATTATGTTACTGTTGAGGATGCGAATTATGAAACTGACGCGTCTGCAAATGAATCGATGAAAGCAGCACGAGGTTCTTCATTTGACAGTCGTGGGGGGGCGTATGTTATCGGAAAAAGCAGAGGGAACGGCATACCTCAAACTTCCGATATATGGAAGGTTAGCGTTTTATGGCGAAGGAGTCATATATGGAGTCACATAAAGTGCATTGCAGTTTGAAGTCTTGTTCTTTCTTAGATTTCATTTTTCACCAGTGATCTGTTTTGCATGGGTTTCAGATCGAAAAATTCGTTTTTTTTTCACTGATAGCCAACCACACTAGTATCGGATCTGTCTACCAGAATACTTTTATAACCCTTTTCACTGTGCTGTTTTTAAATGTAGCATAGTTCGTTGCATATAAGCTCCGTTTTAATGACACCCATTTCGAATAGAAGTATCATGAGTGCCACAAAAAAACGATAGAAAACCATTGTTGAGCAGCGGCCAATTCTAAATGAACAGCGTTGTTGCCGCCGTTCTCGCGCAAATGGATACGTGATTCTCACAGAACAGGGAGGGGATCGTTGATTTTTTCGCTTATGAGTTGCAAATAACCTTTAATAGGGAAAACCCATTTTCTCGCTAGCTGCCGAAAATAAAAGCCTTTCTCCCTGAATAAAGGTCCCTCATCAACCAGCTGGGAAAATAGGTGCCTCCATTCTCCTTATTTTACATGAGCTTACCACCTTTCGGCTCTTCCAGTTTACAGGCTTGGTTATGGCCTCAGCCTCTTCACCTGCCCCAATGTTCTTGTTTTATTTTCCTTAATTTTTCTCGCTACCTTTTATGCTAATTTTTCTTTTCCGAGCCCAGAAAAGGGAAGAAATAGTTTAGATTCTCAACCGGGAATATGGTTGTAGTTTGCAGCTATCGCCTTCGACTTTCTGGTGTTGGAAAGGGTAAGGTTATATATGCTTTTACTCAAGGAAATGCGGCAGGCATATTAATGTGGTTTTTCCATGGAATGTCAGTGACTTGCAGGCTCATTTTCAAGGGTATTATGGCAAAAGAAAGAGAGTGACGAAATAACCGAGGAATTGACACACAGCACGAGGCTTTTAGTTAAGCTTCACAAGTTCCAGAGTAAAAAAAATAAATCCACGCATATCAAACTTGCATATTTTTCTCTCCGAGATTTTTTTTGGAAAAGTGGGAAAAGGGAGGGGGAAGAGAGGGATGTGGCGAGGCATGATTTCGCATTAAGGAATTTGTTATGAGCGAATTACAAACGTTATGAAGGCTAGACTGAAAAAGAAGTTGCGAGATGATGTATATTGGCCTTTTGGACAATATAGAAAATTTTAACAGTGCAACAAAAAATGGCTAATAAAGGAATTGCAGACTGATGGTACAATGCAAGTGGATAGTGTTTCCCATGAGCAATACTCGGACAAGAAAAATGAGCGCTATGAAATGAGAAAACCAGCTGATTCCAAAATTCTGAAAGGAGACCACTCGTTTGTTGGTGAGACCGAAAGTAGCTCCGAGTTCACGATAAAACGAAGCGAGCGCTACGTTACAGTTAGACCTAACAGTTCGGAAATTTGGAAGGTAGGCTTAGTGATTCACTGTTTAAAGCACTCTGTCGGTCCGCTAGCATTTCATGTAACTTGCTAAAATGTTTTTTCTTTTACTGCTTGCAAAGTAACTAATGTTGGTTGCATCAAACGATCCGTTTTTACGATTTCATATGGCTGATAGCGACGATTATTGCATGGTTACGAAGTATTCGTTAAGTATGGCTCTAACATTTTATTTTAAAACGTTACTTCTGCAGACGAGCATATGGCCCTTAGGTTTGCGATCGTCAGAGCTGCTGCTGCTTACAGATTCGGTTGACTTCTGTTTACGTTGCACCTTCTCATCAACTTTTCACTGTCCATCTTATGGCTTTCATGTATATTTTGCATGCTAATTCTTTTTTCCTTTAACTTGGTCCTAACTTCAACGCAAGTAATGTTCACAGTAATTACTGCAAAGCTTCGTTCAAAAGACAAACCCTCGAACGCGTTCTCCCAAGATCTGCAGACCATTGAGCCCACAAGAATCGCGTTCAGATTGAAGACAAGTTGGGAGCAGAGAGTCTTACTTGTCAAGGATATTCTAATAAGGCTAGAGATCGTCATGAATCGAGAAAGCCAAGAGATTCTGACATATTCGCAGCTGGTCACAGCTTCACAACGAGTACTCCGAAAACAGCTCGGAGCAAGACTGTCGACAAGGATCATTCGAAAACTGATCGCGTTAGCTCTTTTCCAACAGCATTAAGTACTGACATCAGTTCATATAGGACCATCCCGTAGTGGCAACATTGACCGTACAGGTACCGTCATTGCTGCTTTCCAAATTACTATACCGTAATAGAAACTTTTTGGTTCATTTGATTAACGATCGCATAATATGCCTGGTACAAACAAAAACAAAGCTTGGGAGGGCAGCTAGAGTCACTTTCCGATCATATAGCTGCCATCTTAGGTCTAGAGAAGTTTTCAGACCACTGCTATTCCAGCAGATCAGTAGTCACATGGAAGGCCAAAAGAACACAGTCTTTGAATGGCGATTGCTGACTCATCGCAGAAACGAACGAGAACGTTCAGTTCACGCAGGAGAACGGAGAGAAATACCTTCCAGCAGATTTTCCGAGGATTTCTAAAGGGCTTATCGAAAAGTGTGAAGTGAAACTGGCGGAATATGTTTGTGTCAGCATTTTATTGTCAACGACTTTATGTGGTTAGGAGTTATGCAGGCAGTTCGAGCTGATTTGATGCGTTTTTCGCAATGGTTGAGGCACAGATTATGCATGTTATCGGTGGTGAATTCGAATTTTGAAAGAACTACGTTTCTCATATATTCGTGAATATTTTTTGTCTGTAAGAGTTCGGCATTGGAAAAACTTTTTATTTTCCCTTTCAAGATTCATTCGAACTGCTTAGAAAAATTATTTAGGGATTTTATTGGACTATTCGCATCGCTTCGGCTTAAGGGCATTGAGATTCTAATGTGGATTGGCTGAAGTATTTATTAACCTTCATCTAACCAGAACTATGTTTCAAATAATTGGTTGATGTCAGATGTTGTTCTTTTCGTTTTCTGAAATCTTGTTGCGAGTTTCCCTCAAAGTGTTTTTTTTTTAATCTGCCACGTATCTGGTTGCGAAAATTTTACTAAACAGCTTTCGCTGAAGCACAAAAAATGACTGCAAAGATAATCACCAAAAGGCTGTTGCTTAAGTTTCATTTGCATGTGCATGGGTTGAGCATGCAGTATTTACATGTATTTGGCGTATGATTTATGAAAATGAACTGCTGGGGCTGCTTATAACGATCTGCTGCTCTTCCGTTTGTTGCGACGCTCAACACAGCATGAAGCGCACAAGCAATCCTTGTCCTGTTTTTCACGTGCGGCTTTGTTAACTTGATTTGAAAGGCCTAGTTTTGTCATACAACATTATCAGATCAAGAAGCTAAAAAATTTCGCAGAATCCGGAGACTACAATATGACCCACATTCACTCGGAAGTAGCCAATTAGTATAACTTTAGTGGCAAAGGTAAGCCATAAGAAGTAAAAACTAGAGGACTGTTCATTGCTTGGAAATTGTCCTCTTCAAAGGCTTGTTAAGGAAGTTTGTTTCATTTCATTCTTCCTTTCTTGAGCTTTGATTTATGCTGTTAGCTAACTGTTCTTCTGATTCACATGTGACATCTTAGCGAGGATTTCCTCACAAATGCTACCACTCCTTTTTACCTGTTTTCATTCTTGTGATTTATGCTTATTAAAACCGGACGAAGATTATTTCAGAATGAAGGTCCTTTTGCATCCGAAACAGTCACTCGTCGGGAATATTCCGGAAAAAAAGCCGAACGCCATGTAGCAATAAAACCAAAGGATTCGGATATCTTTAGAGGTGACGGCAGCTTTGCTGCTGAAACCGTCAACGATTCCGAATATAAGGCGAAGAAAGGCGAACGTTACGAGACCGTCAGGCGAGGAAGCTCGGATATATGGAAGGTTGATTTGCTTTCTGTTTGCGTCCCATTTGCTTGAAGAAATGTTTTAGGTCATGAACACTTAAGACATCATTCTTCAATCACCCATACCTTTTCAGATCGAGGATTATTGAGATTCGTAAACGGTCACTAATTTTTCGTTACGCATAGGTGTCTAAATTTAAGTTTATTTTAACAGTTGTGGAGCTTCGTAAGTGCTTTTTTCAATAAAATGCTTTCGTGCTATGATGCTGTCTTCGCGACAGTGCAGCGTGCAGATGAAATTCCAGAATCCCAGTTAAAAAACATTCAGTGAAGTCTTGAACATCAGAAAGCATGGAGTTTATTTATCGTTTTCATTGACTAATGCAGACGAATATTCCGAGCGTAAAGGAAATGTGGAAATTATCGTTTTTGCTCTGTAATTGCCAAAATAAACTTACAATTGAAAACGTGCAGTTGGCACATGCAATTGGAACTAGATTATAGAAGGATGGCACAATGGCTTCTGAAACCGTGACACGCCAAGAATATTCTGAGAAGCGAGGGGAACGGTACGAACCTGTGAGACGAGGAAGCGACGGCATGTGGAAGGTGACTGAGTCGAATTTTTCCTTAGCCTTTCCTCTCTGTCCCATATAAACTTGTATGTTTATTGGAGAGCTTTGCTTTCTCAGCTTCTTTGATGGTCCCCTATTTATAGTATTATTGTCGGTCATCAATTTGCAACTTTCAGCGCCTTTAGCGACGCGATCTGCGTTTATCTTGGTGAGTCTGTGCTTATCATTGGTGTTTCAACTCCGAAACCACTGGGTTTATGGGAATGAAATTTGCACCCATAATTAACATCCCAAGGATAGATATGAGAAGTAACAAGTTCCCAACTTCCAAATCTCTGCACTTCATCATTTTCGGTACAAATTTGCAAGTCACAAATTCGAGTCATTTTTAAGGTCGTAATTTAAGGTCTGGTCATTTTTAAGACCATTTCATTGCAAAAATTTGGCGGATTACGGTTTTGTGTCAAAAAAAGCCTAATTTATGAGAAGCGAAAAACATCTTCAATGATCAATAAACGCTATAGGACCCCGAAATTTTCGCGCTTTTTTCTTGAAAGACAATTTATTCTTGAAAGGTCCGCAGGATCTCCACTTCTTCACTGTGATTTTTTATCTTCGTTTTGCAGATCATTTCTCAAAAACACTAAAATTTTTCTGGTCTTTCCTCCGGTAGCCTTGCATAATTTTGATGCAAAAGCACCCGAGTGCAGTTGGTCGGACAGTGGCAGATCTAAGCAGCCGATTCTATCGTTACGGATGAAAGGATTCCAAAAAGCACTTGTAGTGTCAGTTGCCAGGCGTGTTATTTTTTATCCTGTACTTATCTTGAAGAATCATTTATTTCACTGCTTATATTTGAATATTTGCTTCATTGGCGTGTAAGCAGCACGTTAGCCTTGCAAACATTTTAGAGTGAAGCGGCGATGGAAACCGGCACAGTGATGCATGAAGAGTTCTCGGGCAAAAAAGGCGACCGATATGAAACACGGAAACCTGTTGACTCGAATATTCTCAGAGGTGATGGCGCATTTAGTGCCGAAACAGATAAGAGCGTCGAATACACTGCAAAGAAGGGCGAAAGATACGAAGCTGTCAAGCAAGGAAGTTCGGATATTTGGAAGGTTTCTTTTTCTTCTCTCTTCTTGAAGGGTTTTTCTCAAGTTGTTGCACTTTTTTCAAGAAATTTCTTATGAAATTGTATCTTTCTTTTTGGGGACAAAACAAGAAGGAGGTACCATCAAGAAGGGGAATACGTTTATGAATTTAAGAAAAATACCTTCCGGTGATGGTAGCACGCTAGAACTGCAATGTTATTCATTGATATACAACGATAAATTGTCGTTTTATACAATCGAAGTAGCGCTGCAGAGAGAGGGTACGATGAATGTGGGAAGTGTAACGCATGAGGAATATTCGGGCAACAGAGGTGAGCGATATGATGTAACGAAACCGAGCGACTCAGATATCCTTAAAGGAGATGGTGCATTTTTCGATCAGACTAGCAAGAATGCTGACTTTACAGCTAAGAAGGCGGAACGCTCCGAACCGATTAAGCAGAAAAGTTCCGACATTTGGAAGGTGCCATTCTGGATGTTCTTTTCGCATTTCGGATTGCTTTCAGTTTGTTTTCTCTGTTTAATATCGCAAAAACTCCTTGCCATCAATGTTTTCATCGTTTTCCTTGCGATGTTAATGTTATATCAAAGCAAACTAAAACACAATGCGCAAGCAAAAATCTCGGAACTTATCTCATTGAGCTTGCCACCATTTGTTTTCGCAGCAAAACGATTCATATTTCAGTTAATGAAAGCCATATAACGCTTCAAAGTGATTAGAAGGTAATGAACATTTGAAACGGAAAGTTCTAAGAATGGCGATTTTGGTTGATTTGTACTCTTGATACAACCTACATCGCACTTCTGCAATACCGTTACGAAGTATGATATTCCAGGTAATATTCGTTCAAATGGGGCGTGCACATATCTGTGATTATATACTCTATTGTTGCAGTTATATTGATGGGCTCATTCGTTTTAGGCTGAAGGCCGAATGAACTCAAGCACTGTCACTCGTCAGGAATACTCCCAGAAAACGGGTGAACGTCACATAGTGGTAAAGCCAAAAGATTCAGATTTGCTTAGGGGAGATGGTAGCTTCATCGCTGAAACGCACAAAGGAGCTGAATTCACACCGAAGGAAGGCGAACGCTTCAAAGCAATTAAACAAGGAAGTGCTGATATTTGGAAGGTATGTTTAGTTTCTCATCGATTGCTTCGTTTCATGTGATAAAAGATTGTTCGATATGAACGTTTCAGTGCAACGAAATTCCCCACTGAAACAAACTGTTGTTTGGAAAAGTGGAAAACGGAATTTTCATAGCAGTATTTCAGTGATCGATGCATTAGCGCATTGATGAAAAATGGTAAAAGCGCAATTGCAGACACACCTCTTTGATAAATATCTCTTAAAATGAACATAGGTAACGTATGATAACGTACAGGTAATGTATTCCGTAATTGCTGAAAACGTTGCACCGAATGCGCTAAGGTACGCGTCTCGTTGCTGGCGTTGCTTAAAACTTAGACTGGGCAAAGAATGTGCGCATAAGAATTGTTCAAGAAAAATGAACAATTTTATGCATATGCATATCCCCGGCCGCATCATCAAAACCGTCGCAAACATGCATATTCGTTTATACGGTTGGGATTTTGCGCAAAGCAAGCATTTTGTAATTTTCTTAAAAAAGACGTTAAACTCATGTACACGATTCATTTGGTAATCCACTGAAACAGTAACCAATTAGTAGGAGGTAGCGTGGAATAGGTTATACCAGCACGAGATCTACTGCGGATTAAAGAGTAAAAAGTTCTAGTAGATGGTCATCCTAACACTAACGGACCATGGAGTTACTAGGATTACAGTTCAACGCCCGAGAGCTTAAGATGTTGATCAGGGGTAATATTGAAGAGTTTGTATCCGCATGAAGTTTGTCTTAAACTAGGCGCTGATATGTAAAGAAATTGACCAGATTTGACGCGTAAGAGGCCTCTTTGAAATGAATATTGAAATAAACGTTGAAAAGTCCCACTAGACCACCCCTTTAACAGTAGCAGGTTACGAGATTGGTACGATTGCCGTTAAAGCATAAGAGTAAGGTATGTAGTAGAACGTATTACGGAAGTACTGATATGGTACGATTGCCGTTAAAGCATAAGAGTAAGGTATGTAGTAGAACGTATTACGAAAGTACTGATACTCCAATAAGGCCTGGAAGCATGTTTTATAAATAGTGTTTAAGGCCTCAATTAACCCGTTCTGAAGAACCCGCCCTTCGTTTTCAAGATGTTTTTAAATGTAGATAGCAACTAAACTGGTTATTAGTATCTCGATCTTAAAGCATCAAGATCGAGATACCAACAACTAGTTTACTTGCTTAAAGCATCTTAAAGCAAGTAACCTTAGAGCATTTTTTCATTAAAAGAACAGGTTTTGCCTCTGTGGATTTCCCCGGGGCTTCGGGAGAAGCGCTACAGACAGGCAGACCAAGACTGTAATCCGCGTGACCAGAACAGTTCTGAGCAAAATCGCGCTGCCGGGCCTAAGATCCTATTCCTATAGTTTGATCCTATATTTGCATCATTCCTCAGATCCATTCTTCAAAACTACCCGATGTGAAATGTCACTGCGATTCGGAACAGTTTTGAGTAGGATCCGATGACCGGCTACGAAAACACGCTAAAGAAAACGTTCTTCTGATGCCTGTCAAGCCATCTTTTTATTGAATCGCGTTAGCTGTAGCCGTTTTTCTTACAAATAACCGTTTCATATGCTCTAATGAATCAAAAACTTTCCATCTTTCTCAGAAGCTCTCATATTTCGAAATAATGTTGAAGTGGACAGCTATTTCTCTACATAACTATGTCCGTCCTTCATGAATCACACCTGCTAGGACATCGTTTACCGCAAAATTTCATCTCCTAGCAAATTGGCAGGTAAACTTTCAATCTTACATTTCTTTTGCTAGGTATAAGAGATAAAAGGGCAACAAACAGTCGCTAAGAATTGTCTCAATAAGAAAATAATTCACATTCTCACAATTCTGAAACGAGCTCTAATGGAAATAATGAATAGTGCGAAACCTAATCAGTTAAAGGTTCACTGAGTGGATGTAAAGTGATAAAACTAGAAATATTCGGAATTTTTTTTAGGGAGAGGGAGGTGGAGAGAGGCGGGGGAGGGGGATGGCGACGGCGGAGATCATCACTTTGGAATCTTCGATTTTCATTTTGATCCGTCCCCGTTGAAGCAAATGAACATGAAGGAAAACGCGTTGCAACTCTTGCAAAAGTAGAAAGGTATATTCGTGCAGGTCGGATATGGAATAATGGTCAAACTATAGGTGCTCACTTTTTTTAAACAAAAACTGAAAAGAGGCTAATTCGCTGTGCACTGCAAATTGACGCATTATAGAGCGACGGACAAATGATTTCGGAGACCGTAACGCGTGAAGAATATACTGCGAAAAGAGGAGAACGCTACGAAACGAAAAAACCGCAAGATTCTGATATCCTGCTTGGCGACGGAACATTTACTACAGAAACCGATAAAAACGCTGAATTCACACCGAAAAAGGGAGAGCGTTATGAAACGGTCATGCGAGGAAGTGCTGACATTTGGAAGGTGACTGGTTAGCTTTTGTTTGAATTGGTTGACCAGTGAACTTGCACACGAGCCAACAGAAAGGAGCATTCCGGAAGTGCCACAAATGTCGGTTTCTAGGTCGCAGACTCACTCGAAGCAGTATAAATGTGCTTATAACTGTTATGTGTGTAGAAAGGTACGAATGAACGAGGAACGCAACTGAATAGTTGTGAGGAGTGGCACAGCATCGAAAGGGCCACAGCAAATCGGAAACCTTAGACGCGCTGCATAAGCGAAAAATACGAAGAAATATGACTTCGGCTGATACGTGATGTTGCTTGCGCATAGCGCCTGGCTTACACATAATTCAGCTCTAGTTCTGTTTATCCTCTTGAAGGGCAACATAAGCACGTTGACTCTTTGGGTTGTGGTATAGATTGAAAATTCGGATCAGTGGACGCACGTCTAATATACTGTGTCTATCTTGGGACCAAAGATCGAACTGCGGTACGGTGGGATTTTACAGTATATAAAGTAAAGTGTAATAATACGTGCAAGCGTCATTGTCAATTTATAAAGCACTATTCGAATGGGAGATTTCTGCCAAAAATCTTGTTTAAAGTCGTACATTGAAAGTTTCACGTGTTTCGCGCTGTGATATCTGTAAACAAGTTTGCTGTTTAGTCATTTTGTTAAATCTGTGAAGTGTTTGCAGAAAGAAGGTGCAATGCAGGCCGATACAGTAACTCGTCAAGAGTACTCTGGGAAGAAGGGTGAACGTTACGCAGCGAAGAAACCAAAGGATTCAGATATTCTCAGAGGAGACGGCGCATTCACTGGTGAAACGGATAACAGCGTTGAATTTATTCCAAAGAAAGGCGAACGGTACGAAGTGGTGAATCATGGCAGTTCTGAGATTTGGAAGGTTCCTGCTGATTATTGTGCTTTTTTAACAGTTACAATCACTTCACTTCTTAGTAATGCTTAGTCGTTTTGGAACAACCATCCAACTGCACCTACATCTTAAGTTTCACACTTCATCAGCACGCAGATGTGCATGCGCCTTCTTATTCCTTAATACTTGTCCTGTATCAGTTCATTGCGCATTGGAAAACCCCACTCTCACTTTTGCAAAGTCGCAGTCGGTCCTTGAAAGTACCCGATGTTAACGACACAATACGCCACAGTGTATGGTGAGGGCAGTTTAACGGTCCGTAAATGCGTATAAATACGGGCAGATCGTCGTTACTTTGCAGAATGAGGGTCCGATGGCATCAGCTACGGTAACGCATCAGGAGTACTCCGGAAAGAAAGGCGAACGCTATCAAATAAAGAAACCGAAAGATTCCGATATTCTCAAAGGCGACGGGAAATTCAATGCCGAAACAGACAAAGGCAGTGAGTTCACGGCGAAGAAAGGAGAGCGTTTCGAAGCGGTCAGGCAGGGAAGTTCCGACATTTGGAAGGTTGATTCATATTATTTCTTTGTTGTTTATACGAATTGGGAATGTGTTGCAGTACGTGCAACCAAGTGCACCATCGGCATATATGGTAACAGTGCAGACGTGCAGTGATTATGGTAGTCGGAAGTGTTATCAAATGTTTAAACATTGAGTTTTGGTGCTATAGTAAGTATTATGGACGCAGTTGGATGAGCATCGGCTGCAAAAAATATTGATATTACACCGTTCCTGCAATTCGCCCTAAATTGTCCAATAAAGTCGGTATTCGTCCCTTTAATTTTTTTTTCTAATGAATTTATCCATCCCTTTCTAATAAAATAATATCCTTTAATATTTCTAATTTTCTAATTTTGCTAATAAGATTATCATATCACTGGCTTAGTGCAGTGCATCATATTCAGGTAGCTCGCTGTAGTAGCGACAGTGGTTAATTTTGCAATTTCAGCTTGTGATGCCTACTAGTTCCCATATTTCATGATGGCCTGCCTTATCCGTTTCATAGGCGTAAAAGGATTAGCCCGGAGAAGTAGAATCGAAACGGAACTGCAATGAATTTAGCGTGATCAAAAAATACTGAATTGTTGAACAGTTCAATGGATACCTGTTAGAAGAGAGTATTCAAGAAAGATCGCTCTGTAGAAATGCGCAAAAATTCTAATGGCAATGAGTAAACGCGCAATGGTAGCTATGCTACTGCTGTCAGTTTGCATGCGGGCAGCTTATGTGTTCTGATATAACGGAACACTGTGGTACAGTAGTTACCGTATTTGGTTAACAACTAGCTTCTCTCGGATCTCTAATAATGTTGCAACTCACTGGCTACAAGAAAATATTTCGAGTGACGTTTTGAGAATGTGAGGAAGGCCGAAAGAGTTTTCCAAAAATTACTATGCATTAAAATTTCTACCGCTCTCGAATTACGTATTTTTGAGTGCAGGCAAAGCTTAGCTGCCTTCATAAAGATATTGTATCGTAATGTCCATTGTAGAAGGAGGGTGCTATGACGGACGAAACTGTGACGCACCAGGAATATTCTGGCAAGAAAGGAGAAAGATACGAAGTAAGCAGACCGAAGGATTCCGATATTCTCAGAGGCGATGGTTCCTTCATTGCCGAAACTGACAAAAATGCCGAATATACACCGAAAAAAGGCGAGCGGTTTGAGGCTGTTAGACAAGGAAGCGCCGACATCTGGAAGGTATCATTAGTGTTTTTGATGCCGCTAAAGCCATCTTTGTTGGAAGCAAGAAGCAAATTTCCATGTATAATGGAGCAGGGACGTACGGAAGCATGTGAGGAAAACAGAACATTTTCGTTTTTTGCGAATAAAAAGAAAAGCGATGTTTAGTACGTTATTTCCCAAAGCAAAATTTTCCTAATTTTCACTAGTATTATCCTGTACAATTATGCGCAGTGAGAACTAATTGTTCGGGTATTGTGCAAGGTAGAATTGTCTGTGAATACCAGGTAAATGATCTCGTAGACAACTTATTTTACGCAGCTGTTTTTTCAAACGTACGCATGCGAAATTACAGTAAAACAAAGAATTTGCTGAATTCAGGGCGAAGGAAGGATAGCAACTGAGACTGTAACACGTCAAGAATATTCTAACAAAAAGGGGGAACGATATGAGATGAAGAAACCGAAGGATTCAGACATTCTCAAAGGCGATGGAAAATTCACCGCAGAGACAGATAAGGGTGCAGCCTTCACAGCGAAGAAAGGCGACAGATATGAAGCTGTTAGACAAGGTAGTGCCGACATTTGGAAGGTTTGTGAAATTCTTTCTTCGTCAGTTAGTCCTCACCTCTTATTTTTTGCTTTTTTTTCGGCCAAGGCATTTTAAACGTTAAAACTCACTTTATCGAGTAAATATGATATTTTGTGTACTGCAGCAAAGGCAGTTTGGGTTAGAGAGATGTTTTATTAATATTTGTGCTGAATTTCTTCTGTATGAATCACTTGCATAAAGATCTTAACTGGAGCTTAAAATCGCTATCCCGTCGAATAAATTAGCGATGCTAAGTTGTAAGCAAATGGTAAGCAGTTGTGATGGCAGTACAGTTACTTCCAGACGGATGGTAGTATGTCAGCGGATACGGTCACGCATCAGGAGTACTCGGGTAAGAAGGGCGAGCGATACGAAGTGGTAAAGCCTACAGATTCCGACATCCTCGGAGGTGACGGAAGTTTTGTGAGCGAAACCGACAAGAATATTCAGTTTACCCCTAAGAAGGGGGAACGTTATGAAGCTGTAAAACACGGAAGCGACGATATCTGGAAGGTTAGGTGTTTCAGTTATATACTCTGTGACTAGCGTACGAACTTAATAACAGCGTGGTATGTCGTGTTACTGGACCATGAACGTTTGTCGGACAGGGAGCGATAGGGAAAGGTTTTCAAGATGAAAGAACGTCCCCGCAGTTCTGAAGATAGCACGGTATGCAGTTGAGTCGTTGCGAGCGAAATTAACCGTAAGGGTTTGGTGATCTTATAGCATCGATAGTCGCTTGCTTCATCGATTTCCGTTCGAAGAGGGTTGCTGCTAATCAAATACCTCAAATCTTGTCCGAACCATTCACTAACAAATGCAAGAAGTTCAAGTGTAACATCAGTCTTAATCATTCTTTTTAAAAATTAATTCAGCTAGCAACCGTTTTAACACTGTATTTTCAGAAGGAAGGTGCCATGACATCTGAGACTACCAGTCGTCAAGAATATTATGGAAAAAGAGGCGAGCGATTAGAAGCAGTTCGACCAAAGGACTCTGACGTTCTTAAGGGGGATGGCATCTTCGTGGCAGAGACCGACAAAGGTGTCGAATATACGGCGAAAAAGGGCGAGCATTATGAAGCAGTGAAACAGGGCAGTTCAGATATATGGAAAGTGAGTCCTTTTTGGCGATTCCATGAAAGCGACGGTTGTGGTATGTAGAAAATTGTATTTAAAATATGGAAGGAGTAAGCGTATTGCGTGCATCATCATAAGCGTAATTTAGGGATAGCTAACGAAGTGAACGGCGTAGGAACCTATCAGTGTGATGCTGCGCATATCGCAACGACGAATTCTTTTGTTCTTTTCAGGTTGACGGCCCGATGTCAGCAGATACTGTTACACATCAAGAGTACATCGTCAGCAGGGGCGAGCGTTATGAGATGAAGAAACCAGGAGATTCCGATATTCTTAAGGGAGATGGGATCTTTAATGCTGAGACTGAGAAAGATGCTGAGTTTACCGCTAAGAAAGGCGAACGATATGAAGTGATCAGGCAGGGAAGTGCTGATATCTGGAAGGTATGATATTCTATATACGTTGGCATTAGCAGTTCGAATCCTGCATGGACCTCGTTTGGTTTTCGCTCTCATCTCACCCCCACCCTTCCCCTTCCACCCTGCAGTTCACCTGCAGATTTCGTAATTGAGAAGTGGGTCGCAGCGTAACTCGAAATGTGCTGTTGCCGAATTACAGAACGAATGCAGTGGCAGTTTTAAGAAAATTTTCGCAATTTCGCGTCTACACGCTATGGTCCAGTTATTTCCTATAGGCGCCCTTGATCTTACGAACTTTGCTCCACATTTTTTTTCGGCGTCGATCTAAACGTTTTTCCTTATTTCTTCTCATTTCGATGACATTTCTCATGCGTAATATTCGGAATGGTAAGGGAGCCTGATGTTCAGTTGCTGCTGAAGTGAATTTGATATTATTCACAACATGCACATATCTAAAGTGGCGACAGGCTGTTCTAGAATGAAGGAACCATGACATCGGACACTGTCACCCGTCAAGAATATTTCGAAAAGAAGTGTGAACGCAGTGAAGGAAAGAAACCTAAGGATTCGGATATCCTCAAAGGCGATGGTTCCTTCACAAATGAGACGGAAAAGTCGGCTGAATTCACCGTGAAGAAAGGTGAACGGTATGAAATGGTGAAACGAGGAAGCGCCGAAATTTGGAAGGTTTGGAACGTCCTTTTGCAATTCGACCGCTTTACCGTTCCCGAATGCTTTTGGCATAGACCATTTCAGTGCTTTTCGCATCTCATTATAATTAGATGGGAAGTGGGAAACACATATTGTTGCAGTAATTGAATGGGTCATCGAAGGCATTTTGTTTCCTTTCACGATGAGATATTTGTTTTGCAACGGTTTTATGTCAGTGCAGAGATATTTGTTTAGAAAGAAGGAAAGATCTCTGCGCATACGGTATCTCATGATGAGTATTCGGGCAGAAAAGGCGAGCGCTACGAAACGAAGAAACCAAAGGATTCAGACGTTCTTAAAGGCGACGGCGTGTTTGTTGTTGAAACCGATAAGCATGCTGAGTTCACACCGAAAAAGGGCGAACGCTATGAAACTGTGAAGCGTGGCAGTGCCGATATTTGGAAGGTTTGTGCATCTTACGGGTTGTCCTTCGTTAAAGTCAAGGAGTTGAGCGAATAAGTATTGTTAATGGCAACCACTAAACGGTAATGCTTCAGAATAGAGGTGCTTAACGGTTGCTGAGCGAAATGCTTGCTTTCGTGAAAGTAGATGAAGCATAAAAATTATCGACGAAAAGATTGCACAGATTTGTGAATAATTGTAACGGGGCAGCGAGCATTGAGATTAATCCCTTTTATGTGTGTTAAACCCGTCCCACTCAAGCCAACTTCGTGCTGTTTGGTATTTCGAGCTTAAAGTTAAGAGTCATTAACTGAACACAGTCTTACTGAAGTTGGATTTCCATATTAGTCGTTTCGAAGTCTGAAATCTGTCATCTTATATAGGGGGGCACAGTGGCAGCCGAGACTGCTCTACGTTGGAAGTATTATTCTGGTAAAGAGCGAGAGCGTTTTGAAGCGAGGGGACCTCAGCATTTTGACACTCTTAAATGTGAAGGAAGTTTTATTTTTGAGACAAATACCAATGCAGGATTTACACCAAAGAAAGGTGAACGCTGTGAAACGATGAGGCAGGATATCGCTGACATGTGGAAGAAAATTGGTGAACTGCTGAACTCTTCTGTTCATGATAATCATTTATTTCTGTGCTTCTGCATTCACAGTTTCCATTTAAAGAACATTCATGCTGAATATTGTTCATTTCTCTTTTTGAGAACTTCTAAAAGTTTATCGCTAATTTCGCTGTCGAATAAGAAACAGGAATACTACATGTAAGGAAACTATTGACTGGGATTGTTTAATGATTTGAAATGATTCCTAGAACTCAGTTACATTATTTCTCTCTCGCAAACTTAACGTTGAAAATGAACATTTTCTCCTATTCGGCTTTGTACTGTTGGCGAACAGGTGAGCATGATCACTCTGTTCGAAAGCTGTGGTCGCCTCTAAAAATCGCGCAGGCTCATTCTCCTGTTTTAGAAGGGGTACATTGTAGACTGATGGAGCAGTGGCTACGGACACCGTCACTCATGCCGAATTTTCTGGTGGAAAGGGCGAACGTTACGAAATTAAGAAGCCGAGGGATTCGGATATTCTTAAAGGAGCTGGATCATTTGCTGCAGAAACTGAGAAAGAAGTCGAATTTGCACCGAAGAAGGGTGAACGATACGAGTTTGTAAGACCAGGGACTTCGGATATTTGGAAGGTAGTTTGCCTTTCTCATGGGTGCATGGAAATAAATCACCCTATCTCCTTGTTTAACTGTTTATTCCGGCTATATTTTGCAAGCCATAATGAGATTCGTATTGTCTCTAGTTAATCTCTAATTCAAGCGACTCCGTTTCAAGGAGAACATATTGGATCCAACCTTAAGCATCTCATCGACGAGAAATAGTTGGCAGTGGCGTTAGCTGTTTTTCATCATCATGTGAAAATCCCCATAATCAGGTGCATCACCTTTCCGGTGACTTTCTTAGTTTTTTTCGATTGTTGTCTCGTGTGGTCTTCACCATCCATATGCTGGAGAAGATAGTGATACGGACCGAACAATCCGCAGATGTGTTATGGCATATTTTTCGTCCGAGTAAGAGTTCCATTTAATTTTTACGATAAACTTTTGGAAGGAACGCCATATAGCTGCAAAAAACCGAAAGACTTGGCATGTCAGATCAGATGGAAGCTTCATGTCTCGAAATGTTTTGAGTGTCGAATACATAACTAAGAAATTTTTCGTCCGAGTAAGAGTTCCATTTAATTTTTACGATAAACTTTTGGAAGGAACGCCATATAGCTGCAAAAAACCGAAAGACTTGGCATGTCAGATCAGATGGAAGCTTCATGTCTCGAAATCTTTTGAGTGTCGAATACATAACTAAGAAATGCAGGCATTGTGGGCTGTGAGATAAAGGTGTTAAAACGTATGGAATGTTTAAAATTGGTGCATTGCATATTCATCTCTCATTATTCAGGAAATTAAAATAGGTGTCAAATTTTTTGTCGTCTTTGAGAGTGTATTATAAATGAGTTGGATACTTTTCCAGGCAGATGAACCAATGCCCACGGAAACTGTGTCTCATCTGGAATATTCGAACATTAAGGGGGAGCGTTATGAGGTGAAAAAGCCAGAGGATTCCAACATCCTAAAAGGCGATGGCACATTTGTTTCTGAAACTGATAAGAGCGTCGAATATACCGCAAAAAAGGGCGAAAGATACGAAGCTGTTAAACAAAAGAGCTCCGATATCTGGAAGGTAGAAGTGTCGTTAAAATTTGCATATTTTAGCATTTCAGAAGGAACTTTTGTTTGGCGTTTTATGCGGATTCTGTAAAATTGCAAGAATTTATTGTCGGTCTTCATTTTTATGTCTGTTTCATTGTCTGGCAACATGATTGAACCATTCAAGCGAATTTCTAGCCGCTTTCTTTATCAGCGATGGATTTTCATCTATTTCATCATTTCTCTTCTTTCGTTTCATTCAGTTAGCTTCTCTGTTTAAGGCACTCCTATCAAGGTCTGGCAGTGGACCCTCAGAAATAGTACGTAGCGTTTTAGAAACTCTAATATTACAGATTCAAATGTGAATTCTGAATGACTTAAGAACTGACAACGAAAACTGGAAAAAAATCATGCTAAAGATAGAATCTGCTATATTTACTTGAGTCTTTTGTGATCTCGTTGAATGACGCAAAGAAATTTGCTAAGTAATGGCATATGGTAATAGATGCCCACTTTAGTCCTTTCAGAGCTACTAATGTGCGCCCTCGCTCGTTTCTTTAGAGTTTATATTTCCCATTTTCTATCAGAAAATTTTACAAGTGGAGAATGTTCATTTGGAAGTCACTGCTCTGCATACATGAAAATTAAGGTTTTCATTTTAATGTATGCAGTTTGCAGAAGGAGGGCCCGATGGCAGCAGATACGGTAACGCATCATGAGTATTCGAACGTTAAGGGTGAACGCTACGAGGTGAAGAAACCAAAAGATTCGGACTTTCTCAATGGGGATGGCAGTTTCACTGCTGAAACCGAGAAGAGCGTTGAGTACACGGTTAAGAAGGGCGAGCGTTATGAGGCTTTGAAACAGGACAGTTCCGATATATGGAAGGTTCGCGTTTCTTCACAAATACATCTTAAGTGATGAGGATCGTAAATGAAATGATATTAGCATTCAGGGTTCTAGCAACTCGAGAACTTAAGACATGCGCTCATGTGAAAGGCCTCGACAGTCGCGCACCTCTTTCGCACCTGTTATATCTCTTTACGTTGCAACGTCTTATGCGCTTGACTTGAGCGTTTAGTTTTCGGTGTGCTACGCTCTCTAAATATGTAGTAGGTTTTATGGCATGTGACAAAACTTTTAGTGCTTGCCGTTTTTCATAATCATTTGTGGTCGCAAATTGCTCATTAATTCGTATAGTGCGCGGGAAATGTATTTTTTTGTCGCTTGAGCACCTCTGCATACTTCACACAGCTTTTGATTTAAGAAGGACGGTAACATGACATCTGACACAGTGACTCACATGGAGTATTCCGGCAAGAAAGGAGAGCGCTATGAGGTGGTAAGACCTAAGGATTCCGACATTCTCAAGGGTGACGGTTCGTTTGCTTCCGAGACAGACAAAAATGCCGAATACACTGCAAAGAAAGGCGAGCGATTCGAAACTGTCAGACAGGGCAGTGCAGACATCTGGAAGGTAATGCATTTGGTAGTCTCGTAAGTAAGTGTTTGCATTTCTTTGCGGAATGGACGTTGTCATTAGCTCTCGAGCGGTGATGGCAGCAACGATACATCGAGAAGTTTTTTTTCTTATTTCGTATTTTCTGCCGGAAGTTGGATCAAAGGCATCCTGCAGGCAGACAATGGGCGAGCAGTTGAATTGGGTGGTCGGGCAGTTCCTTTGTTTTATAATGTTCCAGTATGTGTGCAAAAGCCTTTTTTTCTCGCTTCCAGTGAAAGAAACTTTTGATGCGCCTGTGACATCACTGCTTATAACGTCAGCAGTCGTTCGGACAGTCTCGTCCGAAATCTTTCCGTTAAGAATGAGGGGCACAATAGCATCAGATACTCGAACATGTCAAGAATATCAGAGCAAGAAAGGAGGCCGATATGAGGCGAAGAAATACGGAGACGGATGACAGTACCATGTTTGCATCGAAAAATGGCGAAAGATACGAAACCGTTAGACAAGGGCAGCGATCCTGTCCGGGAGGTACGTCTTTCAAAGGCTTCAAAATATGGCAACAAATTCATCCAAGACCAAATGTCCGAGCTTCATTCATTCGAGTTTCGTGACAAGAGGATTCACGTTGCACTTATCTCTTTACTTCTGCTTACTCAGATCTTTGAGAATGAAGTTTCTCAAAGAACACATGTATCTTTTTCGTGATGCGTTCTTCCTTCAGAAAGAAGGTCCGATATCCGCGAGTACAGTCAGTCGCATGGAATATTCAGAGAAGAAGGGCGAGCGCCATGAGCAGAGCAAGCCACACGATTCAGGCATTCTCAGAGGAGATGGAATGTTCATTTCGGAGACAGAGAAAAACATCGAATATACCGCTAAGAAAGGAGAACGTTACGATACGGTTAGACAAGACAGCGCTGATATTTGGAAGGTAAGTGAACTCTGAACACTTTTAAGCTAGCACTCTGGAGTTATTTCAGTAGTTAGAACATCAGCGTAGGATCGATCGGTTCAGGACATTATACCGTGTCAGTTCGAATAAGGCCACTCTCTCCATAACACTGCATAATAAAAGCCATCTTTTGTGTGCGACAGAACAACGAGCCCCTCTCCCTTCCTTCCCGTCCTCTGCTCTGATTCATGTTTCTCCTTCAAAAATACTACGGAATTCCGTGCCAGTGGTTTGAAAAATGGCCTCCTCGATATAGTCTCACCTCGAGTGACCGTTCCTGCCTGTGAAACTCTGAACTTTATGACTGTCGAGGTTTTAGTGAAAATTATTCGGTGTATAAGTTTTCCGAGGTAGATTATGACGTGAAAGAGTTTGGCGCAATAAGGACGTCACAGCAAGATGAAAATAGTGGGGGAATGTGCATTCTTGCATCTCGGCTCAAAGTAGATGCTGAACCATATAGTAGGGAATGAAGTACGGATGAAATACCCTCCCAAAAATTACAGTCCAACAGTGATGACAGACAATGACTTTGTGCGGTCAGCGGGTAGGAATGCAGAGAGCGTGATGATTGCCTTTCAGATTCCAACTGCTCTCAGAAACTTTTTCATGGTGCCGTAATTCGTAGAAGATTTCCGCTAGTTCGTTTCCAAGGCAATGCTTATGATGCGCTCTAAATTCACTCCCTTCATCCGTTTTATTTTGGAGCTACAAACTGTTTGTTTGTTTCACAGCTAAAACGGATTGTTTATTTTAGGCAGAAAATACGAGATATCTGTTAAATCCTTCCTCTTCCTGTAACATACATAATGTTCGTTGTCGCCTTATTCTGAACGAGCGGATATCTTTCCTGTTATTATAGGTCCGGAATAGTTGTTTTTTTTTGTTGCATTTTTTTTCCTTTTCATATTTCTTTCAATTGCTCGGCGGCATTTTGATATTCATCCATAGAAATCGACTTGTTTAGACGGAAGATACGATGGCATCAGATACGGTAACACACCAGGAATTTTCTGGTAAAAAGGGTGAGCGATATGATGTCATCAAACCAAAAGATTCCGACATCCTTAAGGGCGATGGAAGTTTTGATGCAACCACCCACAAAAACACCGAATTCGTCGCTAAGAAAGGAGAGCGATTCGAAAGTGTGAAACAAGGCAGCTCAGACATTTGGAAGGTGCTCTTCATTATCCATCAACGTACCCTGCCTTCACGCGGCCTGAAATGTTCTGGGACTGAGTTCATTTTTTATTAAGATAGGAGTGAAACTTAACAAAGTTTTGTAACTTTACGTAGCAGAAGACAACGAAATAAAGCTGTGTGCATGTTTCTGGTGAGAAAACACAGTTTTTCTGGAAAGTATTTAGCAATTTGGAGCATTTTGCTGTCATCGACCATTTCCTTTCGTTACTACCTCCTTTCCCCGTTTAATTCTACGGTATGCATGGTTCGTTCTTTCATGGAACCGCGCGATCTTTTTTTTTAAAATATTTGTTTTAAGTATTTTCCTGTGGCTGAGAAAACTGCCAGATTTTTCAGTACAGATGCGATTTAGGTGATGATCGCATGCAGGCATGTCTTGTTCGACTTTTGCAGACGGAGGGAGCTATGGAGTCTGATACCGTTTCGCATCAAGACTACTCGGAAAAGCGCGGTGAACGGTACGAGACGAAAAAACCAAAAGATTCTGGCATTCTTGCGGGCGATGGGAAGTTCATTACAGAAACGCATATGAATGCCGAGTTCAAAGCGAAGAAGGGGGACCGATACGAAGCGGTTAAACGGGGAAGTTCGGATATTTGGAAGGTGAGGCCGCGCCTTATGTGAAGCTGGAAACCAAGACCGAATCGGGGTTCACACTGTCAGAGAAAAGCAGAAAGCTAGCACATTAAGAGCACAACACCAGGTCTAACGAGCAAAGGAAGAGCAGCTTCCGAGCCAACGAATCAGAATTAAACAAGTGATTTGTTTCTCATCTGGAATGAAGAATAGCGAGTGCGCCGTTGCAATAGATCTCTTTTGGGATTTGTTGAAACTCTAAAGGCATATTTAACATCTTCTGAGGAGCTGCTGTTACCTTCTTTTTACTGTCATGGTTAAGAGCGTTTTGAGGCTAGCATCATAATTTTTTACCTATGTCGTTATTAGGCATATTTAAGACCGAGGGGTTAATGGAATCGGACAGTGTTACGCACCATGAATATTCGGCAAAGAAAGGCGAACGTTATGAAGCAAAGAAGCCAAGTGATTCAAACATCCTGAAAGGCGAGAGTAGTTTTATCGACGAGACGGACAAGAAGACTGAGTTTCAAGCCAAAAAAGGTGAACGATATGAAGCCGTCAAGCAGGGCAGCTCTGATATTTGGAAGGTAACAGACAACTGTTCCATGCGGTAAAATAGGCTTTGGCAACATGCAACGAGTTTTAAAAGAATGAAACCTCTGTTTTGATCACGCAGGGGAAGCGTGCTCGTCCGTATTTGTTTTGGACAGTCCTATAGTTCAGAAACTAATGGTGAACACACTGTTGAGCAAATAACTAAATAATTTAGATCGAACATGTCACTCTTTATTTACTTGACAAATATGTAACTAAATACCTTTATATTTAGTGTTTGATTAACTCTCTGGTATTGATCTAGTATTATTAGTTAGCGATTATATTTAATATTTGTTTTAATATTTAGCACTAGTCGAAGTATTTTTAAGTATCTTTATTAACTAAATACCTTTTTATATATTAGTTAAATAACTAAACATTTATTTAGCTAATATATAACTGAATAACTAAATATTTCTTTATTTATTTAGCCTAAGACGATAGACGTGCGCAGTATTTAATGGCACATTGTCGCGATCAGTGAGCCTCCTATATAAATCGTATTCGATATGCTGCGGATGGGGGTGAAGTGGGAAGGGTGGATTTTTGCTCTAATAGTCTTTTGAGTAAACCTTGAAAACCGGACTTCACACTTGTTCGACTTATACCACAATGATTTATGTGGAGCTACGAGACGGGAGCCTTAGTAACAGAGTCGATTCGTGAGAAATCTTAAGGAACGCGCTGTTGATGTTGCGAGGGATCCGCCAACTGTATATAGTTTGATCAATTAAGAATACAGGCAGGGTGATGGCAAAGTATAGCCCGAGAGAAATATTCGAGTTAGTTTAGAACTAAATCTGTCCGCTAAACTGTATGCAAAAGTGCGCTGGAATCAGTTTTGAGGAGATTTTTATTCCTTTAAAATAATTGAAGTGTTTGGATAGTGCGAAATTTATTTTATGGAAATTCGGTTTCCTAGCTTCACAAAATACTAAAACAGTTGTGCAGTTGGGATAGTCTTGAAGTTTGTTATCTTATGGAAGTACTTTCACAATAAATTCCTTTTTGTAGCATCAAACAGTTAGAGAATTATAAGTCGCGTTTATTTTTGCTGAGCTGCTTGCTCTTCGGGAAAAGTGCATGCGACTTCACAAAGAATCGCGCGAGTTTCAGAGCGAAGGAACAATGGCAGACGATACAGTAACACATCAGGAGTATTGCGAGGTAAAAGGAGAGCGTTACGAGACTGTCAAGCCGAAAGACTCGGAAATTCTCAAAGGCGATAGCGTGTTTGACGATGGTGGACGCAAGAATCGTGGAGCAGCTGTGCTAAAAGGCGAGCGTTATGAAGTCGTTAGACGTGGAAGCAATGAGATTTGGAAGGTAATTAGCATTTGATTTTGTAAATGGTGTAACAGAAGTTATTTGCCGTTTTTCTCGACCTCTTCGCCAAATCGGAAACTGAAGCTGTTGTTTTGCTGAAGTGCAGAAAACTCACGAAATGATCTGAAGTATGTGGATCGCCTAAATGTTTTCCCAATGCTAATGTGCACCATCTGTTAAAAGGGAACTGATGTATGTTTAGTATTCGTCTCGTACAACTGTTATGTGTTCGACTTTGTTTTATGTCTTTGTTTTTTTCGTATGTTTTCATATGCACAGAAGCGAGAGTAAGCGTTTAAAAGGTTTGGGGCAAATTTGGTATATTCGAAAAATCCTTAACCTAATGCCGCTTCCAAATCATTTCATTTTTCAGTCAGAAGGAACAATGGATTCGGACACAGTATCTCATCAGGATTACTGCGGTGGCAAGGGAGAGCGTTATGAGATGAAAAAGCCTGAAGACTCCAATATTCTAAAAGGTGATGGAACATTCTCAGGGGATACTCAAAACAGTGTTGAATTCACGGCAAAGAAGGGCGAGCGCTTTGAAACCGTTCGACAGGAGAGTTCACATATGTGGAAGGTTCGCTCTTCACCTTTACAGTTTTTATGCTCCACTTTCAAACTTACACACGTTGATTTTATGTCGCGATCGATGCGTCAAGTGCTAAAGTTGTTTCGAGCTCACGCTAAATAAAGCATGATCGTGATGAGGCGAACCACTGTAACTGCACTGGGCAGATACGTGCCGCCAGTTAAGCTTTTATCATCAGAACTCCCTTGATAAAAATGAGTGAAGGCTTCAAAAGTAGAAATTAGACCCGGAAGTGTGTGCAATGTCATTTGTTCTGTTTGACCACATGATGTTTTGGTTTCAGCAGATGGGCGGAGATCCCTAATTTCATCTTCATATGTAATTCTTATTACTGATTTTGATCACATTTGAGCACTTTTCAGAGTGAAGAAAAATTCTCGACTTATTCGCGATCTCGAAGTGATTTTACTGGTGCGCAAGCGGAACGCAGCGCTATGAAAAAACCTGATACGCCACTCTTCAACGGTTACGGTGAAAAGCAGGATTGCAAGACTGTGTACAGCGAGACCTTCTACGAAGGAGTCAGGCCAGAGGACATACGTAGGGCAATACGTCATGAGCAGCAAATACTTGCCGAGCAAGGTGACTAATGTACTTTGACTTACTGAAAGGAAAAGTCGGATGAGTCTTATTGCTATCGTTATAGCCTTTGCGTGCAAATTTTCAAATTTAGCGGAGGTTGTGCTAAAATAAAAGATCACAAATGCGTTAAAATGAAACAGTTCAAAAAAATGGCTTGTTGAAGCTTTGCAAACCGTAAAGATTTACTCAGTCGAGTTCAAAGCACTAAGCGAAACTGTAGTGCGTTTTGTGAATTATAAACCTTTACAGAAGAAGCTTGAAGATATATGGACGTTTTGTTTAAGGTCCGTTAGTTGACCAGACTGAATACAAGTCGTCGTATTCAACGCTGTCCCCAGAGCCACACGCTGCACACAAACAGCCGCCTTCCAGTCTTCGTCTGGAGGGCGAGCAAGAAATGCAATCAGGTTACAATATGGTGAGCTTTACGTCATTTTCGGCAAGCGTTGAGATTACACTAACTCCTCTTTTATTATTTTCATTTTGCGTGCTTGATTTGACGCTCTGCAAGGGATAGCAACTGAAGAAAATAGCTGCTATGAAAAGACGACAGAGTTGTTTAATGGGATGTTTTTAAATCTTGCAACGAGCGCCGCTTTAAATTCAAAACAGCAAAAGTTTTTGTGTGCAAAATAGGCCTTGCGGTAATTTATTGTTGAATAAGCGCATATTTTGCAGGATTTCGTTCCAAAATTGCGACCATGCCCAGCCGGTGAGTTGATCGAGTCAGTGAAAAAGAATCACGCCACAACAGAACATTTCGAATTTCATCGTGTGCATAGCGGACATCATTTCTATGAACCGAAACCAGACGTACGTTTGGACGATTGAGTGTCATTCCGCTTGATTTCCTCCGGATAACTGTTTTTTTGTTATTTCCACTGTTGTTGTGATTTGGTGCAGTAGAAACGAGATTATGGCGATATCTCCCAATGACATGATCGTTGCCTCTAAACTTTGTTTCTTAACGATCAGATAATTAGAGAGGCCAAGAGGAAAGGTGGGCGTAGAAATGATGCCCATTTCTACCATAAACTTCACGAAGAAGCTTGGGCTATACTTGAAGCTTCTGTATAAATCAAAGTAAAAAGTAATTCGAAAAGTTCGGAGACCAAAAGTCACAACAGTTGGATAAGAGTAATTAAAGTTGTTTAAACTGCACAGGAGTCATAAAATAGCATATTACCTACTGGTGGTGTTGAAACGATATGGTTTTTATAAATATTATAGCAGTTATTCCATTTCGCTACTCTTGCGGCGCTGAATGACGGAAGTTCTCCAACTTGGGTAATTAAGCCGTCCATTGCAGTGTAAAAGCGAAAACGCGTGCTGATCTCGGTTTCTGTGCTTTTCCTCCTCCCTAGTTCCGTGATCCCCATTTTCAATTCCTTCAAGGGCGATCTGACAGCCATTTATTTTCCAATACTCTACTGTCCCCTTGCTGCAACGCTTGTGAGAACTTGCGACTTTTGTACTTACGTGGTTTACTCTGCCAGAGCTATGTCAGTGAATGAACCGTTTTCTGTATTCTTATTAAATCTGTTGTCTCTTAATCGGGTTTTTGTTTCTTTCGATTGCGTTGAGCCTATATGTGTCTGCAGTTTGTTGTGAACAAAGGCTCTGGTAAAACGGACACTTCTGAATGCCAACTTATCACTGTGTTGACCATTGTTGTTGCTTCTGCTGTGTTGTCTTTTGCTTCCATCTGTTTGTTCTGTCAGTTTCTTTTGTTTAAGCTGCCTGAATAGAACAAAGCCGAACAACCACATGAAAATAATTTCACACCGAACCACTGCCGTGAAAATATGATCTTTGAACGCGAATGAATGCGGTACATCCAAATAGGAGTGTACTTCGCGTCGCACAATAAATCACATTCGACGATAATTAATAAGTTGAGGTGGAGTAAGTGTTCCTCTTAAGTGCCAATGTTTTGTCATTCGGCGATGGTATGTGGTTCACCTTTCCAATTCTGATCGGTCAGAAATGCACAATTACGCACTCTTAAATAGGGGTACACTTTTTTTGTCAGAAATGAGTATATTGTGGAAAGAGTGTGATGCCGGTGTGCTTATTTAAAATGTTGCATCCATTGCGTTATGCTAAAACTAAACGTAGATATCACGAAGGAGCTGCACGAAGCCACGCAACCGTATGCTTTGAGACAAAATGTTTTCAGCTCGCTGTGATAGCGTTACCTTGCGGCCATTGTTTGCTGCTGTGTTCCTGTCTCGGTTTTGTACATTTGCAGCTTTTGCCCACAATTACCGGTGAGCGGCTGTTAGCCATTCTCTAATTTCATGCCTGGAAGTTGTCATGCCCGTTCTTTTCGATCTTTGTTGTTAACTGTGTTTTTGCTATGTTATTCGACGAGGCCCGATTGGCATACTGTGACTTTGTCATTGGTATATCGATGCCTGCTCAGTAATTAATAACTGTCAGCTGTAATTGGTAATAGTGCGCAGTAATGCACAAGTAGGCAAACGCAGTGAACGGAAACGAACGATCTGGAAATAGTCGATGCCAATGAACACTACATCTGCGAACTTGCATGCTGGATTGTTAAAGCTTTCTCTTACACTTCATTCCATGTAAATTTTTGTACGCACTCAAACGGTAGATAACGAATAAACCTTAGAAAGAAGTCCCTTGAGACATCCTCGTATGATAGTTAAAAAATTGTTGCTTAAGAGCGTAAAAGATGAATTGGTAAAAGTGTTCCTTCAAATTAAGGCATCGATGCTAGCGGTTTCCTTTAGGAACGAAATTGCAAGAGTCCATTCAAAAGTCAAATTTCTTATGGCTTTGTAGAAGAGAATCACAATGGAGCCGATGTGCACGTGTGTGTGAGTGTGCTTGAGAAGAGGTAATGACCGGAAGCGACCGTGCTGAGGGGAGAATCCAGCAAGATGAGCAATCCAACAAATAGTTGCGTGATTGCTTCCAGGTGGGAATGCGCTGATATAGAACGGTTGAGCGATCGTATGATGCTATCAATGTGTATGTGAAAGCCGAACTTAAACGGGCCTGTTTAATGAGCTGTCTAGCTGCACTGGATTAAGGCTTCCCATTGCGGCGGCTATGCGATAAATTGATCAGCCGTTGTGGTGAGATCATTGAAATCGCGTAGCCACAAAAGGACCGATTTCGGATTCGGGTCAGATCGGACTGTCGCAGACATCAGTAATATTCCAGTAATATCGCAAAACGATCAGAGCTGTTGTATGAATTCCTTGTGCGCAAAGGCAATGGGTAAATTGTGCAAAAACTAAGTTTGTGGGCTGCAATGAATATGAATGAGGAGATCACTTGTAAAAGTTTGGTATGTTAAATGCGATAATTAACCTCTGATCAGGAAACACTACGTCAGCGAACTATGGCTGCTTAGTATTCTATAATATAAAACGGTGAGCATATTTTTTTCCTACTGAACGAATCAGGGCGTAAATGTTTCGGGTTACACGTATTGCAGTGCTTCCGAATTTCACATCATCTGTTCTTGAAGAGGCAGGATGACCGAAGCGCTTCAAACTCAGCAAATCAAAACGTTCCGTGCTTTATTGGAATGAAATCTATGCGATGCTTTTATGCAGCAACAGAGAGAGGGAGGTGCCGTACCGTATTACCTTGAAGAAAGCGCTATCTTCATTGATATAGCCTGTTCTCTTCAAATGATCCATTTTTTGCCTAGCAAATCATGAATTTTACAACTGCCCATCTCGACGTAGCTCCCCTGTCTCAAAACTACCACTGGATATTTCGGCTTTCGTATTAGAGGTTACACTGTGCAGAGGCCGAAAAATACAGTCACCCCCATCCCCCTCCTTGCGTTTTAGAAGTCCGTCCGCAGGGCTTTGGTAGATGGTATGACGAACTCTGAAGCATGTTTTCGGAGAAGATTATATCAACTATTTAAATGCGACAAAAGTGATAATAAGCCGGATCGCAAGTGAGGAGCGCTCATGGTCGAAGCTGGTAGTATGTGATTGCTGCGGTGCGGTCACAGTGCTTTGTGCGTTAAAATTGTGCGCATCCAATTGGTTTTTGCTGTAAGCAATGTGAGGTGCAATTGGAGCGCATAATAAATGAGTTGTTTCCGATGAAGGGCGCATATTCAATTAATTTTCGAACGTGATTCAAGATGACGTTGAGAAATTTGATCGATTGCACCACGTTTGTCACAGAGGTGCCATATGAACAACTGTTCTACTTGAGGCTTTCAATGAGCGCGCTTAATCTTTTCAGTTTCACCAACATCCGAATGCCTGTTCCGTCTGCTTAAGAAGTGTTTCTATGTGACTGCAGTATTTCGATGATAAAATGTTTTGGCGAATTACTTGTAATGATTTGAACGAGTACTAGTCTACTGCAGCCTCGAGCAGTTTTTTTAAACCCATTCAGTCCAGAGATTGTTTTAAAGAATTGCTTGTTTTAGTTTACATACATTTCCCGATGCTGTTAGCGGAATTTTCGGCAGTGTGTACGCAGTTCCAGACCAGTTCGACGAAAAATTTGCAAGGCAAAAAATCTTTTAAGAAAACTCCGAAGACCAGCGCTTGAAACCTGCAAAAGTAGTAAAGAAAAATTTGGTTGGCCAAACGTTTTTCATTATGTTTAATGTTACTGGCTTAAAACCTGATTAGTGAACACTAATGCATGTTGCTGAACGGTCTGAGCCATCTAGGCATGACGTTTCTATGAGCTTTAGCAGTTCTGTTTAGGTCTACCAAGCAGTTGAACTCCATCATGTGGCTTAAGACCATGTGTTCTTTTTTATGGCGATCAGTGAAATTTTTTTTCATAAACGGAATTCGAGCTTACGATTTTTTGTTTCTCGAACATACGTTGTCTGCATTTCACCGTAAAGCATCATCGGTATTCATGTGCAAAGAAGCAGTAAACTAAAAATGTACTAAAGACTACCCAGTTGCCTGTCATAATTCGATGAATTCAATCAATCTTAGAATGCAGACCATACGACATAGTAAAAGCGATTAGAGAGTAAAGTTAACTGTCAACTGTTCAAAATATGTGCTGGGTATTCAAAGAGATTTCTTTTCTCTTTTTTTCTTGGCTGTCCACCAGCAGAAGAGAGCGGTAGTTGTACGCTTGGGTAAGTATGTGGATGGTTCTATATTGTTTCAGGCATAGTTTGCGGGTTGCTTATTGTAGAGTTGGTGTTTTCGTTCTGTACTGTTTCATGAGGAGAAGGTTAACACCACGACTTTTTTTTAAAACTTTAAACTGCATACTTTATAAAAAGATGTTTTTGTCTTTCACCTGTTCCGCCCGTTTCCAAGACGCCATGACTATCCATGTGGAGAAGGCTGGAGGGGGTGGGGTGGGGGAGGGACAAGGAGGTGAGGGTGGGAGGCGTTTGAGAGTGAGCGCATCACGTCTGATTGTATATGAGGAGATTGGATGTGCAGCTGGCTGCGTCAATAGCAGTTTTGCGACCAATAAATTGGCTGATCAAAACGTAGCGATAAGCGCGTATCATATGCTTCAAAATAGGATTTCCATATGAACAGCAGCAGAATTATCACCGAATTTCATCTCAGTGCAGAGAACACTTTTTCCTCGAAGTGGATCTCTCTCGAGGAACTCATTCTCTTGATTTTGGGCCTGAATACGGCTTATGCATCCTTAAAGCTCTATTTGTAATGCTGAACGCTCAAGAGAAGCGCGCATTCTAGGAAGATCACATTTACTTATAAATACCAGAACTTAAGAGCAACAATTTTAATGTCCTAAACAAAATCGTAAAGCCGCCTCAGAATATGCGCCAAAGGCCAGTTTTTGGTTTTCGCTTACATGAAGTGGCGTGCTTTCTAAAGAATTTATGCAAATAGTCGATCTGCTTTGAGCAAGTTTTCAAAAAATATGTGCAGTGCCAACCGTTCTTTATGCTTTCACACCTCTTAGGTGGTCGCGGCTTTTGCGTTATGTATCTTGTGTGTGTATCGACAAGTGACACATAGTGAGAGGGACTGCCGATATCATAAGCAGCCAAAAATTCGACCTGTTTAAGGCCAATGAAGCTGTTCATCTGCCCAAGGAATTGTCAATGATTTGGAATGGGAATCAAAGGCTGAAGAGATTGATTCTCAGTTCACAGTTCATGCTAACGGAGGATGTTCGAACTTCAACCTTGATGTTTTGAACAATTCCGCAGCGTTTGGACCGAGCTTCGACTTAGCCACTGGAAAGCCTTAGCAATCTGTGGTTGCACTCACAACGAGAAAAGCTTTGCGCACGACAGTAATTCGACCATCATCCTTCGTGTTTCTTGTTTACAAAGCATATCAGCGCTTTCACGAATCGAATGTCTTTTTGTCATCAATTGAAAGCATCACAGTGATCAGCCTTGAATTTAACTTGTTAGCCTATTTGAAGCTTCTTTTTTTCTAAGCTTCCTACCTTCTCATGCAGCTTTTGTTCTTTCGAAAGCACATCATGGGGCAGTCATTTCTTTGCGTACTTTGTGGGTATCTGTCCGTATAGCAGTCTCAACCCACCAACTGGAAAAAGTACCGCGATGAAACGGAGTAGGCATAATCCTCGCATTTCTAAAGTCCGAAAACAAATTTCCAGTGCAGTTCATGGAGTTCTTTATTTGGTGGAGCATATAGGAAATAACTAAAGACAGAATAATACCAAAGGAATAACTGCCCTCAGGTACGATTTCTGCATGAAGATTTGAGCTCACATGATGCGGAACTCCCCATAGTAAAGCGTGCATCAAGTACTGAGTCATAAAAGGAAGAATATTGAGATTAGCGAGACCTCGTGGAAGTGGACATCAAAAATGAGGGCAGACCTGATCACGTTAGCAAAACTCTTGATCACCTACAATATCGCCTTATGTATCAACGGCAACTATTTGATCGTCGATAGAAAAAAATATTTGTGTATAGTAAACATCGAATTAAGCCGTTTTCGCTGTGAATATATAGATGGCTAGCGGTGCCAACCGTTTGGCACGTTTTTCGACTTGCTGTTATGCGAATTTCTCGCGCCGATTTGCAAATGAACAACGTAACTTTTTTAAAGTGAACGATGTTATGTGAAAAATTTCGAAAACGGCACTTGCAATATGAGCGAATAGTGAACGCGCTCACATGTTTGTCATGTATAGAGTGTTTAAGAATGTTCAACCTTCTTCTTCTTTAGATCTGTTACAAGTAAGTCATCGATCGAATTACAGCAAAACTTTTTATGTGTACTTAAATAAAATCTCAAATGAATCTTACTTGAATTTAACGAGGAGAAAGTAAAAAGAATGTCTAACGGCTCTTATGTGCACCTAGAATCAATTCGATTCGACAAGAGATTTTTCAACCAATGAAAGCAATGCACGTTTGTTAAGTACGCATCCAAATGCTGCTATTCCATCAAAAAATGCCAAAAATTATAATTTAAACTGTCAGCAGATGCCTCATTTTATAGTGCAGATATGAGCGCTTTACTTTTATTGAGATATATTAAAATATAATTGAAAGGTGTTGGTCAAATATAAAGTATTAGAATTCTATATATTCTGTATATATAAACATTCTGTATATCTTTCACCACCTTTGTTTTGCTCACCGTCCTCATTTAGTGACTACGCACCGTATTTATTTGATTCATTTTAAATTGACGTACAACTTACATACGAAAATTTGCAATTAGGCGTTTTTAAGATTGCGAATTTAGCAGCGTTTCTTAAGCAGCACACAGAAACGTTGATTTAGCAGCATCTGCTCATAGTAAATGGCATACGCTGGACACAACGTGAACTTTCGAGTGTACACTTTGTGGCGAAGACAAGTTAGGTAATTATCGATGTGTGATCTACGTTTTAGTCGTCAATGGCTAGATCATCTTGAAACTATTAAAAAATCTCCCTGTACTTTCGTAAAGTTGAAATAATTTGTCAAAAATCCTTTTGCTCATATGTTTGAAAAAGCGGAACGAAGAACAGTGACAGCAAAATGATGTATGAGTTGTGCTCGCAAAAACAACGAACAGTGAAATTCATTTTCAATGAATAACGTCACTATACATTTGGAAAGCAACCATTGCGTCAAATTCATTGTCAATTTCCGTAGCGCACTACCGTATCATTTCCTCATGTGAAGAAGCATCAGTGAATGGTGTATGGTTGAAATAAGGCAATTTGAGCAGTTTAACGACCAGACGCTGCTTCTACTCGAAATTAACGGAAAACAATTGCTTCTCGTTCTTCTTCTCATATTCGCCTCAATTTATAAACCAATTTCCATATCATTTAGCCGGCCGCTGCCGTCTAATCGTTTCTAATTTCATCGAATGCCTTCTCCACAAGACGGCTCCTTTTCCACAATGCCCATCGGATAACCTTCACATGACGACATACATTATCCTAGATCTTATTTCAATTTCACATCATCCTCTCTTCACAATCTCAAAATAAGCAAAGAGCGTGAAAATCGCTTTGCCTGTCAACAAAGTAATTCAAAACTGTTATGCGAAAAAGTTGGTAAGCAGCAAAGCCTTTGCCACTTTAAGCATTGAAAACGAAAATCTTTCAGCCAATCGCTTATTTGTGGATGTTTTAAAACGTTAAGCCATGGTCGTCAAATGGCTTTTAAGTTTTGGTAGTTAAACCAACAAATTTCATAGCGTTTCGAGCTTATCGTCATGCTCTCGATTCGTCGCTTTTGGCCTGCTATAAATGTTGAAGTCGAATAAAAAGCAAAGTACATAGCAGAAACTTGAGGTAAAGGCGAAGAATGAAATAGGATTTAAATGTGACCTTGTTTCCATTCAGCTTTCGAGCTGCCTTCTTTTCAATGTAGTATTCATTAGCGGGACATTTCGAAAACAAATTCTCTCCTAGTCACAGACTGAAAGAAGTAACAAGGGACACAAGTAACTTCCTGCCCAGAGCCATCTCATGAGCAACTTTTAGTATTATGATGAACAGTGTTATCGCCGATCTGAAGCGAACTTAACTGACTTGCAGTGGCTCAATAGTTTACAGAATTTGTCATCGAAATGCACGCAGGTCGTAGATCTCCTGTCTGATGAAAGTAAGGTAAATCGTTTGTTAATACTTTCTCTGATGTTCGTTCCATCACTCAAATATGGCACCACAACCTTACCCTAGCGATCGCTTTGAGTTCATTCAGCGACTTTTCCATCTCACTTTCATTCCCTTCTGCTATATTCCAGTGAAGCGTACTTCCTTGCTTCAACTGTTCTAGGAAGCATAACAAAGAGATGCAGAACAAAATAAAGCGAATATGAATTTATAAGTTTCAATCCTTGACAGTCGTGTCTTTCAACGGGCCAGCAGATGTGCGTGTGTCAAAAAAGGATTGCTTGAGCCGCACAGGATGGATATTTCGATGATGCGCAATGCTAATTCGACGTGCAGTACGCACACGCAAATGTCCAACGATCTGACCAATGTCAGGTCGTCCATCAAATACGTATCTCATCCCATTAAGCAATTCCGAGGTTAAATGATACATGAAATTCATTCGACGCCAATCGCTGGTAAGAGAACGAGAGAGCGATTTCATGCAATGAAGAAAATTGCAACGTGGAAACAATAGAACGCGAGGGAGAAGAGAAGTAAGGGGACAAAAATAGTGTAGAGGGATGAGTTGAGGATGATGTGCAGCAGAAAAACCAACATTGGATGAGGGAAAGAGACGGTAGAAAAAGTGAACAGTAAGTGCCAAAAATTTTACAAAATAGTCCGTTCATTAGAAGCGTGAACTTCGAGAAAACAAAAAAGAACGTTCACCAGAAAAACAAATGAAACAATGAGACAATGAGAAGCGAGAAGGGAAGAGGGCACTGAAGCTGAGACAGAAAGATAGAGGGAGCTTGATGAGCAGCAAAAAATATGGAATAATGACCGTCCGGAGTGACTGACGATCAATCAGTGCTCATTTGCTTAATGGATTTCTGAGATACGTGGACAGTTTGCGTATCCGCATCACTGCTTGCACAAACATAATAAATATGCCACTCCAAACCACGTTTAGTAGATAAAAATAAAAAGCCAAAATAAAATAAAAAACAATCTGACGGAAAACATTTTTTTAAACTTTTTTAAAAAGCTCGAAGGAGGATTGTCGAACGGGCAGCACAAACATTAGCCAGCCACGACCAGGATTGGCGGTGAGCCAGTAATTTTGCACGTGGAGCAAAGTTTAAAACTTTTAATGGCAAATTAGCTAGAACTGCAGCAAGCGGTGTCGGGTCTTCCGAAGAATGTTGTATTAAGGCGTTTTTTTTTTCACAGTATGTGGGCAAGTAATGCAAATCGGGATGAAATTTTAAGGGTGTTAGTGGCTCTCAAAATGGGCAGCACTCGTCCACTCCAAACCACGTTTAGTAGATAAAAATAAAAAGCCAAAATAAAATAAAAAACAATCTGACGGAAAACATTTTTTTAAACTTTTTTAAAAAGCTCGAAGGAGGATTGTCGAACGGGCAGCACAAACATTAGCCAGCCACGACCAGGATTGGCGGTGAGCCAGTAATTTTGCACGTGGAGCAAAGTTTAAAACTTTTAATGGCAAATTAGCTAGAACTGCAGCAAGCGGTGTCGGGTCTTCCGAAGAATGTTGTATTAAGGCGTTTTTTTTTTTCACAGTATGTGGGCGAGTAATGCAAATCGGGATGAAATTTTAAGGGTGTTAGTGGCTCTCAAAATGGGCAGCACTCGTTCTTAACCTCCCCTTGCCCTCTAACATGAATGGTCACATTACGTTTTGAAACAAACTGCTGTCGACAGCTTGAAACCAGAGACTGTAATGATTTGTCTTCGCATCAACTGTTTAATTTTAGACTTATACCGCTTTTGTAGCACTGCTTTCAGCAAAAGATTTGTCTAGAATGTAAATTTTATCGCTACTTTGAGCCAAATGTTTTTTCATGAAATGTGACAAAATGCTGATCGCCATTCATTTGAGCCATAAGGCGACGATTCGATAAACGCCATAACGTAGTTTAGACTTAGGAAATAATCTGGACAGAACTTCAACCAAGAGTGCCACATGTGCTATAACACCTAAATGGAGCGAGCATCCATCCTTTCAAGTGAACGCGGGCCATTTGCGGAATCCGCAATACCAGTGCGCCATTCGTGATGATCGCATCACTTTTGTTACAAATATGCTAACAGTAGTCATCAATGTCAACACATCTGTTTCCTACAGAATTAGTGAGATCTGACTTTTATCAGTGGAGGTGGAAAATAGACCCAGGAGGTGTGCTAGGTACGTACGGTAGTTGCGATATACAAGGGAAGAAATTTTCCAACTCAACATTTGTAATCTGACTGTGAAGTTTTCAGTGATCCTTACAAACATATCAGGCGCTCATTTTGCAAGACTTCGCGGTACTAGTTTTTGAGCTGAAGGCCATAAAATGACCACCTCAGGAAAACAGTGTTTGTTGCATTGTATGAATTCGCAATAAACCTGATTAACCAAGAGTGCCACATGTGCTATAACACCTAAATGGAGCGAGCATCCATCCTTTCAAGTGAACGCGGGCCATTTGCGGAATCCGCAATACCAGTGCGCCATTCGTGATGATCGCATCACTTTTGTTACAAATATGCTAACAGTAGTCATCAATGTCAACACATCTGTTTCCTACAGAATTAGTGAGATCTGACTTTTATCAGTGGAGGTGGAAAATAGACCCAGGAGGTGTGCTAGGTACGTACGGTAGTTGCGATATACAAGGGAAGAAATTTTCCAACTCAACATTTGTAATCTGACTGTGAAGTTTTCAGTGATCCTTACAAACATATCAGGCGCTCATTTTGCAAGACTTCGCGGTACTAGTTTTTGAGCTGAAGGCCATAAAATGACCACCTCAGGAAAACAGTGTTTGTTGCATTGTATGAATTCGCAATAAACCTGATTATGTAGAGAACGCAGAAAGCCCTTTTTGCCATTGAACTTCAGCAACTTAGGCGATTATCTTAAGTTCGAGAAGGTTCGAGTCACAGGTTGGAAGAAAACAATTGTATTATCCGTCTCTTTCAATGCTGTTTTTCAGACAGCCGGAAGTTTTATTTTTACTGGTTGAATATGACAACGAAAAGTTGAGAAATGAGAACCTCAACATAAATAAATTAGAAGAACCAACTAGCTTTAGATTTCATCCCGATTCTTTCATATATGATATGAGGCTCCACCTCAAATCATTCAGCACAAATGCAGATGGCCACTGCGCGCATTCCGTTCTAAGAAATATGCACTGGCTAGAGAAGTGCATATTTGTTTGGCCAAATCATCTGTGCATCTTCAGAACAGCTCCAAATTGCTTTGCGCTCATATTTCACTAGGCTGTTTCGCTTCGCTGTTCAGAGCGTTTCGCTAAGAAATAGAGAGGTGGACAAATTCTTTTCCCTAATCCCCCTAACAGTTTATCGGCGTTGCTTTCGGTTCAGTGAGCACGCTCGTTCGCTAGTGCGCAAAAAAGCACAGCTAAACGATTTGGAAGCAATTCCCTGAGACCGTCCATCATATTTTCACGTCCAATCTGTCTTGGTTGTGCACATGCATCGAAGCTTGCCTCTCACGCTCTCTTAACCATCCCTATTAGCAAACTAATCATGTATTTACTTTTCGACATTCCTCGCATCTACATTCTCCTCCAATGACTGCTTGTCCATACCCTCTTGGATTGCGGACTTTCTTTTCTGCCTCACCGCACACTCCACGTTCTTCTATTGCCTCTGTTTATCTGCATCTCCACAACCATTAACGTCTACTTCTCTGCTGAATATCTGCCTTATGGCCGCGATAACTTTTGCATTTTGTAGAACCGCCCACTTGCTGCCGGCTGATTGGCTACGGATGCGAATATGGCCAGGCGTAATTCTATCGAGAACGGTAAAAAGGCGTCAAAGACTAATTGAGTAGGCCCTTGCTGCTCTGCTCAAGATTGCTCGTTCCTTGTAGTGGATGCATAAAGCTGTACAAGTTTGCCGGTGATCAGCTTAATTCCTCCGCTTCTCTCAATGTTCGCCAATTTGAATATGCAACAGTTTTGGCAGGAGTGTTGGAAGATGCAGCAACAATTAGCGAATGGAGGTATGCGATTTTGCATTCCCTCGCTATAATCTTTTCATAAAGCGCTCTTCATAGAATTTTGCACTCCCATTCTCAGCACCTACAAACGGTGACCACACATTCGGCATCTAACAGCTTTATAATTTCTTGATTAAGCGCTCCTGCTAGAAGATCGCTTCTAATTTAATTGGACTCGCCAATTATATAGTTATTTCTTCCCAAGATTCTTGATTACGGGGACGGGAATGCTTCCACACAAATGTATGTTCGGCATCTAGAAGCGGTATTTTGTGTGGCAGCATTCCCATTCCCGTAATCAAGAATCTTGGGAAGAAATATTTAGCTAATTGGCGAGTCCAATTAAATTCTTTCAAACGGTCATTCACCTGGATGAACCAAATTTGTGGTCCACATTCGCTCAATATCGTGTTCTTCAAAAGTTGAAATTTGAAATAGAACTCTCGCAAACACAATCGTCTCCCGAATACTATGAGGTAAAACAATTGGTTGATCGAATTAATGAGGACTGATTTCGATGTCATGAGTTGAAAAGCATTCAACTTTAGTAGGGCATCATGACTGCGCATCGCATTAACCACAGCCGTCAGTAGTATTAAACGAAAACTCAATCCTTTATCCGCATTTCAACCACTATACACGCACAACGCTCGCATCATCTTTTAACAAACTATTTTTAGCATTTAACAGACAATCCTAACGAGAACGAAATGGCTCATAAACCATGCACATGATCAAACGCTCTCATCCAGCCTATTTTTAAATATAATCTAATTTGCTTACTTCCTCCTTCGGTGTTATTCAAATACAAGGCTATTTAAAATCAATTAGCTTTAATATATCATTAAAAAATCATCCCTATCCGATTTGGATATCCCAGTACTGCAAGGTTCACAAAGACAAGAGAGCTGCACTTTTATACAATCGAAATTTCTTCACACTCCGAAGGAATAATGTCGGGCAAAATCCTTCTGTGATTTGTTCGAACTAGGCGATCAATGATTTTTTTATATCGGGCCTTATGATAAATTTTCTGAGCTTGTGAAAGTTGGAGTTTTAATGAGCTGTCTTTCTCTAACTATTCGTTATACACGCGTTTCATATAGTTGTGTAAAATATACATATAACCTTTCATTATTGTTCTAAGCATGTAATTATGTTTTGGGCGAGAAGTATGGGTCTCACATCGCCTATGTCAGTCTCTTTTTATTTCTCTTTCCGTTATTTCAATTCCACTTGCTTACTGACGGTACTTCCTAATCGTACTTATATTTAAACCAACTAGTTAATTCATAGCGACACTTGAGTAGACCTCATGGAAATAATGGGTACTGAATTGGGCTGACTGCGCGCTGGATTTGATCTTATATCGCTGAACTTGTTCATGTTGCTGCTGCTTTTTTCCTAATGGATGGTTGTGAAAATGGTGATAAATGATCATTTTAGCGATAAATATCAATAGCAGCCGTTCAGCCTTATAAACAGAAAAACGTCGAACAAGTTTTATACCGAATAGACCAAAGACTGGTAAAATATGAACGATAATGAAAGAATATTACTCTAACAGCTGCTCTAATAAAACCTCGCATGTGCTGCGTGAATATCATATCTGTTTGCAATTTTCTAGGAAAATGCTTTGAAATTCAAAGCGTCGACTATGGATAAGAAAGTTTAGCGTTCAAGGACTGAGCAGGAAACAATTCACAATATGATGAATCTGAGGCGCGACTGTTTTGCGCAGACGCAGTAGCTAACTGGGACAGCACAAACTTCAACCCAATATCAGTCAGCATAAGTAAGTAAGAGAAGATGCGTTTTAGTGGACGCATTCGCTACACTTCGAGCGCCGTCTACGAGCCATTCTGGTGGCTCCTCAAGATCTGCGACTCCAGAAGCAGTAGAGGGACCGTCGAATGGAACACAGAAATCATTTAGTAGCGATCATCTCGATCTGACCGCCCTTCTTAGCAGCGAAAAACGCAGTTGCAGTGACGGTTGGTTCCGTAAATTAAAGCTTAGTTAAATGTCACCTAAGAATTTCGAACCAAGGCGGAGGTCATCGCTGGAATGAGATCTTCCGGTCACGATTGCACAGCACCCTCATACCTGCATTCGCGGTCACTATACCTACCACTTTTTAATTGCTACCACTCATTCTTTATAATATCTTTAAACGTTTGTTTCTTAAAGGCGTTTTGAAAGTGACGCATCACTGCAATTATACTTATGAAATAAAATTTCAGGTTCCGCTAATGGGATGAATTTTTAGAACGAAATTGTTTGTTGAGTAGACTTGATAAAGACTGAGGAAATGATGACGGAGGAACGTTCTCTACCGTCAAATCATTAAAATGCGACAGGTGGACACCCACATTCTGGCAGGAAACGCGAACTGTACCGTAATGGTGATCGAAATTGACGTTCAGTAAAGATTGCGCAGATTATTAATGCACATGCTCATTGTTTCCGTAGAAGTATGAGTACCAGTCGACTGATGACCTCACACACTGGTCTGTTGTCCTCTAATCAGAAATTGCATTCCTTAAATTTTTTTCAGCTTCAAAACAAAGTTTTGTGCACAGGCTTATATGCTTACTTCTTTGAGCATTATAACAGCACGTAAAGCGCTTCTTACAACTCACAAATTAAAGCATCTGAGGTTTTGATTACTTAAAAACCCGCAGATGGCAAGAACGTTAAGCCCGAGGACCCTTATTTTGCCAGAAAAAATCTGCATGTTTGGCTGTCTTCATGAAGGTTTCTATGTAATCAAAACCTCAGATGCTTTAATTCGGAGGATATGTGCCATCTCAACCCCAAGCGATCATCCCCTGCTTATAAGAACAAGAATTTGATGTTCCACCAACTATGTGCTTCGTAAATGAATTGATTAAAATCAGAAGCGGAAAAAGCTGACAGTAAGCGACGTCGAACGAGGACGAATTTCACTGGCTGGCAGTTGGAAGAGCTAGAAAACGCTTTCGAAGCTAGCCATTATCCGGATGTATTCATGCGTGAAGCGCTTGCTCTCAGACTTGATCTCCTCGAGTCCAGAGTACAGGTACGTTAAAACAGGAAATCGGCATAAATAGCGTAAAAAATTATTCACGAATTTAAGCATTTCGTCACATTTCGTAAGGCGTCATTCCGCAGCTAGCAACATGTTTCTTGCCACAGTGCACTCTGCGTCCAAGAGCTATCGAGTCGCTCATTTATATTCTTAAATTCAAGATGTAGTTGTGCCAACTGTTCCAAATTTAAATCTGCGATGACTTTTTCTTCGCGCGCCTTTTCTCTCGAAGTTCATCAGAGATCCGTTCTCGTCTCGCCTCGCGGCACTCTTTCTTCAGAACTGGCGGGAACTTCTTGAAGCAGTGGAGCAGAATGATGGAGACATAATAAAGCTTTGCCCCAGCCAGCTGAACTATCTCTGCCTAAATTCATAGGACGAGCCTAGGCATGCAAATGCCCTTCGACTACAAGAATCCATAATGTATTTTTATTTTCAGTCATCTAAGCGACTGGCTGGAGAATTTTCCGCTGAAAGCGTTATCGCAAACCCTCGTTAGCGGTTTCAGAATGGTCACTTAGTCCTACAAGAATTCTTTGTGGAATCCTCTTCTTCGGCTTGATCAATTCCAAAAGCCACAACATGCAAGGAGAGCTCAAGGAGCAAAGTCAGGACAACCTAGGCATGCACACAGAGGCGGGAATTTAATGACTGAAGACCGTCTAATTGTGATCGAAGCTATGATAGCTGCATGTATGCAAGCAGCCAGGTTGCTGTTATACTGGCCTCATAAAACACTCAAATCTTCATATATGAGCGTATGTAGCGTATGCAACATATAAATGTAAAACAGCGTGATTCGGATGATTAATCACCACTGAAAGTGAACGTTAATAAAGCGCGTCACTCATAGTCGAGACTGCGAGCGAAAGTTATCATAGCAACTGGCACAGCTATTGAATGTATTTTGTGAATTTTCGCATGAAACTTTTTCGAGTGATTTCTTCATTAGGCAAAATTCATCATTTCCACAATAGGCTTCTGTCAATGTCGGGCGTATAATGAGAACTCTGCTGGGGCTGGCGAGAAGCAATCGAGATGTTCGTTTGTCGTATAAGCGCTGCAATTGGCAGTCGGCATTCATCTTCGAGTGTTGTTTATGTGCATGTCTCTCCGCCTATCTAACCAATCGCCTTGCATGTGTCTTTATGCCTAAGTTTTGCTGTCTTGTTCGACTACATGAATTTCTGACCGCAATGTGTGCCTTTCTCTCTCTAAACGAGCAACCAATTCAACGATAAGAACAATACGGCGAACACGAAATGGCAACTAATTTCATTATTTGATGGTTTTATCGGTGCGGTGCCAAGCTAGTCGACTCTCCTCCCCTCGAGCACATAGAGTTCCGAACAAGATGCGACTGGCTGATAAGCGGGAAAAGTGGGCATCATTTAGGCTGTGGGGAGTCGGATGCACCCAAATGTCGCATTCAAGAATCACTTTCCGAATCGCGACAGCGCAATCCTCAAGGGCCTCACAAATTGCGACGTTAATATCCCAATGAACGTCCCTCTCCATTTCTATGTTGCAATTCGGAAAGAACTCGAAACGTTAAGTGCTTTGCTTATATTAGCAGCCACTCGATAAAACGAAAGCAATGAAACCTATAAGTTTTGCTAACTGTACTGTTGCAGTTCTTTTTTTAAATTTTCCTTTCTGTAGTTCCTGAGAAAACATTTAATAAAAAGCCGGGCTTTGGTGCAAACTCAGTCGCACGGTGTGGATAAATGCACGCTGTTCAAAAGAAGATCAAATTAGCTCAAGAACAGTCGGTTCAGCATTCTAGTTCCCCAGGCCTGTAGAACCATAAAACGCTAGTTCATGCATAGCAAATACACACGGTTATGCATCAGCCAACAAACACAGAAGCAGGCATAAGTCGTTGTCGCAATTGTCGACTATTTTTTCATCTCCAAAAGCCATAAAAATCACTTCCGGTACATTGCGAATGTTTTGGAAATATTATGCTCTGCTCTGAAAAGTAGTAACCACGAGCGTTTTTACAGAAAATTTCGCTGCAGACTACGAGAAGCTGATTAATCGCATATGAACTTTTGTTTTGGCAGTTTGCAAAGCGTTAGAAAACCCAGTTCGTCATTGTTTCAAATGCAAGAACTGATAGTGTATTTTGCTTCAAGGATCGTTTCTGCTGGCCTTTGCTAACTGACCGTTATTCTGAACTGCTATCTCCGCTCGAAAATTGTGAAGGTAGTGTTTGAAACTGAAGCTAAGGTTCTAGTCATATCAAAGCTTCAGGTTTGGTTTCAAAATCGAAGAGCTAAATGGCGAAAGAAAGAACAGTCAAGAAAAGGAGCGGCTCGATCCCAAAATACGGCTTTTCAGAGTTCACGCAACGGTGACGCATCGAACAATGGCATCACCAAAGGAGAGCAGGTTAGAATAAGTAAGCTAACGCTGAGAGAAAGGACCAGATTTCGTGACTCAGACCAGACCTTTCTCTGCTTTTCGCCCTCGCAACAAACATACTTTTATAACGTCTGTTTATATATATATATATATATATACATACGTGTGTGTAAGCGTCTCCATACATGATTCTAGTCCAAAGGTTTTTACTACAAGAAACTATGAAAGTTACTTTAGCAGTTTTTGGCAACTATATGCGTCTCCGTGGCTTCCACGCAGACTTTGATCATAATCTGCAAGTGTGTAGATGAGTACTGGCTAGTGAAATGTAAAACACGATTGGGCAAGTAGGTTAGGGAAATAATAATCGCCAGTTTCATTTCTTAATAGGAAGCAGGCTTACTTATTACATGGCGTTGAAGTATACAGCACATATTAAAAAGGGCTCGAAATGTGAATTTCAGGATAAGAAATGAGAAATTTTAGGGGGGAGAGCTTGGAACTCCAAGAAAATAGGCGTAAACGTGATAACCGTTCTAATTTATATGAGCAAAGCGCATGATGAGCTTCATAGTGCTCCTCAAGAGCCAAAGTTTACTCATCAATCGAGCAGAAATATTTTTTGAGCGGTTAAATGTTCATGCAATAAAGTCAGTTTAAATGGCAAAGTAGTCTATTCTTTTCCGGACTGCAAATCATTATAGCTGTCCACCACAACTCTTCTAATTTATTATTGATAAATATAAACACAGCCACTAACGACGCATCGCAAAATTTTTTTTATTGTGAGCAACTAAAATATCGACGTATACAGCACGAGGTTGACTTTTATGGTTACGTTCTCAAATTTTTGCACACTCTTATGAAAAGAAATGTCTCTGCATAGAAAAACTATCGCTTTTTTCAGTGATTTGTCTGCCACTCTAGAATATTGCCTTTTTTTGCGCATTACTAACTTATTCCCTCATTACTTCTGTCTCCTCAGAAAAAGTTTACCACACTCTAAATCTTCCTCCACACGACGTTTCTGGCTTGGTCTACTAAACATTTGTCTCTTTCCATGCTAAATCTTTTTTGTTCAACAATTCGGAATAGTGAGCAACTTTTGTAATTCGCGAATGAGAGACATGCACATCACAAGGAGAAATCATGGCGGTTGCACGAATCAAGTACATTAGTCAGCAACCATTTATAAGCTTTGGCAGAAGCGATCTGCTTGCACACACAAATTACCGCATCTCTCAGTTCTTTTGCCATCCACCTTCCCAATTGTTTTTCTGCGTACGGGAGCGTAAAGGAGATGACTTTAAAGCCAGCAATTATAACTAGTTTAGCGCAGAAGAGTGTAATGAGGAAATTACGGGAAGAAAAGTGACTTGTAAATTGTAGACGAAATGTGGCGGTCAGAAGGAGCCACTGAGCACGTTTTCGATCGAAAGTCTTCTTGCTGCATCGCGGGTGCCTCGTGGACGGCGACCAAATGCTAAATATCCTCGAGTCCAGGTACGTTATACCCGTATGCTTGCTGATTGATAAGATCATTCAGTTCTGATGATTTTTGTGCAGTTGAGTTAACAAAAGCGCCAAAAGATTGTTTCATATGATTGTTTAATCTTTTGGTCGACGTTACTTTAGTATCTGCTAATAAAATTTTATGATGCGGTGCCGTAGACGATTTTCAGCCTAAGAGGATCACCATAGGAATTATGTGGGGGGGGGGGGGGGGG
>JPKZ01003257.1:180878-193051 GCA_000803305.1 Toxocara canis | reverse complement strand
GGGGGGGGAGAAGAGGCCTTCCGTATAATGCAGTATATGTTGGAAGAAAAATTTATCAACCCGTCAGTGCCATTCCTGCAGAATCAGGTATTAGCATCATCATATTGCTTTAGATCAGCCGTTATGAATGAACGTTTGAGCGATCGCCTTCCCAGAGCACAGGCGAAGACTATTCGCTGGAGGCCATCGAACGTTTAGCAGGAGTAATGATGACTCAACGTAGGTGTTTAAGCAGCAGAGAGCTGAAAAACATTAGCGACTTAATTTTAGACGAACCTTACCACGTCTCTGCCACAACTTCAGGCTCCAGTGAAAACCTTTAGGCGCTATGCTGCTTTCCATTTATTCATCATCTCGAAAAGAGACGAGAAAAAAAAACAAAGAACAGATGAGAAACCCTCAGAGGTTCTTCATCATTTGGCGCTTAGCATTAAAGATCGGTTAGTTTCTTTGCGTGCTTTCAGGCGTGCAAGTCAATGTCACCATTTATGTTCCCACTTTTTCCGATCACGCAACCTGCCGGCATTACAATTCGTGAAAGCAGTCCGACATCGGCGAAAGAGGGCACAGATTCTTAACGAATGTGACGTTTGTACCTCGTGAATATTGTAAAATTTGACTGCAACAAATGCATTGTTTAGCTGCCTGAATCAATTTCATGGTATTATCCTACGAATGGATGTTTTTGCGAAAAGAATGAGTTCGATTATTTTGGTTTTATTTGCTTTAGCTAGTAACGAAGCTGTGATACTGATAAGGATCTGCAAGAAGGCTTGATTTTTTGCAGCGTTATGGAATTTTAAAAATTGATGATAGTCAACGCTTTCCCCACGTTAAACTCAGAGCAGATCGACTTTGGTCAGTAGCATACTCAAAATTAAAAAAGGCGTGGCACTGCTTTAGATGGTACAGCGAAGGAAAATCGGTGGGAAAGAAATCAAAATTTTAAGAAAAAAAAACCGAGGAAGTTTGCCACCAAAAATGAATTTCGCATTCAATTCACAACAATTTTCATGCTACAGAAGTATGAATTTATGAACGACATATTAAAAAATTATTGCTTTGTTAGATTCAAGATAGGTTACAACCTAAAGCCTTTGCTTTCTAAACATCAATAAATGGGCAACAAAAAGAACGACAATTAACAAAAACTTCGACCTATATTTTTCAAACGATTTCAGTAGATAGATGTGTAAATTTCATTGAAAAAAGAGGCCACTGCCCTGCTCTCTCGTTTCTTAGCGCTAAGGCACTGCTTCTGGCACTTTCCACATATTTCTTGACAGTTTAAGTTTGCAGTCACTTTTTATATGACTGTGTAAATGAATGAAGAAATACTTTTAGTTCAATTGATTGTTTATGGTCGCAACAGAAGTTTGCATGAAATCTTCGAAGGGTCAGCTTTCTTAGACCAAGGTCGAAGAATATGTAGATGGCTAAAAAGGTAAGTACCCAATAAGAAATCTTCGATTATCAGGATATTTTGGCGAGTAGAAAATGACGAATTTGTGTGGACACTTTATCCGATGTGGCTGCTAAACTTGTTTTTCTCCATATGCTCGCCTACCGTATACGAAGGTCGGCTAAAACTTTCTTTCTCGCAGCGCAATATTTTGTGACCAAAAGAAGTGCTGAAAAGTGAGCAAAACATCAAAGGATAATATTCCGATAACGGTTTTGGCAATACGGCTTTTAATTATTGATCATTTTTGTCCAGTGCTAGGCTCAAAACACGACCTTTAGAAAGTTTCGAATTTTTGCACCCATCGTTCAGCTAAACGACAAAATGTGTAGGCAGAAACTAGTTGGAAGTCATGCGCATAAGAAGTATGGATTGAGAAAGATACTTGGATGTATGATATAAAGTAAGACCACGCCTTATTGTGTGTTATGAATAAATCGAGTTGCCGAGCGTTAAAATTTTTGCTTTCGACGTAGCTGCAACTCGTATAAAAGAGCTATTGTCTAAATTTATTGATATTTGCAGCGGCAGCCAGTCTCAGTTCCTCCGTAGTTTTCTGCGCATGACCCACTTTTAAAAACGTCACGTGCGGCCGCATATGTTCCTACCGGGTCATACAGTTTAGAGCCTGCGTTGTCAAATACGCACAGATGTCATGATTGAACGGTTGCATTGGATGCTGTCCTTAATGTTGAAAGGTGGAAGTGATTGTGAATGTCGATCTCACATTGCGTTATGGCCATAAGTGCGCAAAGTGTATTTAGATTTGATATAAAGTTTTGAACTGTTTTCTGCACACGGCACCTATTCAACCGTCATTGTGAACAACTTTGAAAATTTCGAAGCATACTGTGAAGGCTGTCGTACACCATTCCTCACTCACCGCAACATCTCCATACAAATCATGAATTTCAGTCACGGATTATAATAACTGCATGAGCTAACGATTCCTTTGCTTCGGTGAATGAACAGCAATTTTTTTTTTCAATGATGATTAATGACGAAGAATATGAAGTGAAGCAACATGCTTAGGATGATCTCGCGGTATGGCCAAATGTTTCAGGGTAGCGACCACAAAACTTCCGCGGTTAGATCTCAGATATGACCTATCCTCAGTTCACAGAATCACACTCAGCCGGATATCACTTCCTGTTTCTAATGGAAGAGGTCGCTTTGTTTGAACAGATGTTTACATAGTGGCAAAAGTTGATTGCTTCATTTGTCAGAAGCGTCCCATTACCTGCTAATGATTTATGCATGAAATGCCTAAATCACAGCTGGTATTACATTGCGGTGTGTTAGCTTTTTCGTGTGCATCCATCTAACTACTTGTAACGCTTCTCTTCCCCTATGTATTTTTTCCAGTCTCGATTAGTATCGGTCTCGATTAGCACTTTAGTAACCTCCTTTTCGCCTTCAACAACAACAACAAAAAATAATTGTCACTGCGTTAGGTTATCGTTCGCGTTGATTTTCTTTTCAGTAGCTGTCGTAATGGAATTTGATTAGAATAGATTTTCTTTTCCTACTCTCGCCTTCAAAGGCCCACATTTGTCGGCGAAACGTCGCAACGTCGACGAGCCACATTAGAAGATGCGCTAATTTGTGCAAAAAAAGTGCTGTTTAAGTGTGAGGAGAGCTCTCGGAAGTGATCACTTCTCCTTACGGTTCTCTCTGAAAAGGAATGAATTTAAAGTTTCCGGAATTTTGCTGGAATTTTTCAACCGTACAGAGGCGTATTTAACCCAGTTTTCTATCCTCTCGCCTCAGCTTATGATGTATTCCGTTATCTGTGCAGCTGGAAGGTAATCTAAGTGGCGCAGTAAGAAAAAATGCACTAGAAACTGTTTGCCAAAGCACATTTTTGATAAAAAAAAGGTAAACATATGAATGTATGCGAAGCCAGATCAAATCATCTGACTACCACGACATCTTTTTTACTTTGATTTTGCTCTTCACCTTTCTCGTTCCCTTAGGATAGCGACAGCATTGTAAGAAGTGTTCACCTTTTGGTGCTTGTGAGTTCTTCTTTAAAAAACTCGGTAGTGAACGCAGGATGGTGTATGAATGATTTAAGAAGTGATTCAAGTACGCCGCTTAACGGATGCGTTCAGTATGGACCTAAATTTGAAGCAGAGATAAATAAATGAAATTAACGTGATCAAAAAAATGCATACAAGCAGCGTTAAGCTAAGCAACTTAAAAGCAAAATGATGTGCGATAATGTTGCAAAATTTAGTGAGCATTATCGATTGCTTCATTTGCGTATTTGTCACATCCATCAAATCTCTAATCGCAAACGCCCAATTTCAGACATCTCACTTAATACGTGCGCGATTATGAAAATTATCTTCAATGAAACATTGGCATGTATTCGAAACGAGGAAGCGATGTTCATAATCATTATGGCATTCACAATTTGTACTTCTCGTTTAGCTTGAATTTCACCTTAACAGTGAAATATATCGCAAATATTGTTTAATAATATACGAAAATACTTCAAAATGAAAGTGAATTGAATGATACTATTAAATTGCTCAGCACTTACCAGAGCCGAAATATACACATTACGAAAGATCACATGTAGCTGACTTTGCTCTTGATCAGCTTTCTTCATAATAGAGCACAGGAAACGTTTGCAAGACGTTTGGCCCGGTGTTGTGTGATGTGGCATTAATTTTAACTTTCCTTCTATGCGGCATAAACTTTCTCAGCAAAAGTTTTGACGGTGTTTTGCTCTTTTCTAAAATTACAAATACTATTGCCTAAAACAAAACCGATGTTCACATATGCCAGTGATTGCCAATTCGGGGCTAATAAGTAGCTTGGTGATTAAGATGACCTGTCGAACCAGGTTAAAACATCATTTGCGTTGCACAAAAAATGAAGACAACTTTCTTCGGTGGAACAGGAAAGTTCTGGATTTGTTGAACTTCGTGCGTCTTCCCGAATGTTCGTTTTCCGATTGTTTTCACTAATTCTTTGCTTGTCGTGTGCTAAACGAAAGGCGGTTAGAATAGTATGAAGCCGAAGGGTTACCGCTACAAATGCAACATTTTTGCAAAAGCACTCTAAAACGCGCCGAAGGGATTCAAAGCCCTCCCCCCTCCCGCTACCATACTATATAAGGAGGAATCCTCAGTCAAAACGGTAGTCATTTTCGTAACATTACTTCTGCGCTGTTAAAGCACGATGACTACCTCGGCACGTGCTACAAATGCAAAATAATTGGTAGAAATCCATACGTAGCGTTGATATTCAAGAATAAAAAATCAAATGTTTCTTTCGAATCATTTTTTGAACTGGACAGTTTTTGACGAGGGATAAAACCGGGTTAAAATTTAACAACTATTTTTATACGAGTGCTGAGGTCTCTTATTCTCTCTCTTTCTCAAATAAAAAAAATTCACACATGTATATTTTTGTTGGCTAACCGATCAGTCAACACTCATGTATTATCAATGAACTTAATGATCGCAGCATGATTGTTTTCGACTCGAATTGAAACAACAGAACGCTTCAGCACCATACAGGTTTAACGCCTGTGACAAAACGAGAAGATTTATTGCACGCAAGTGAGGAACGCAATTGAAAAAGAGAATCGCATTTGTCAGCGAATGAACTCATTCCGTTCGGCGAGTTGGCAAATAAACATTTTTATCGATGCTGCTTAGCCAACTACAAACGTCGTTCGATTCGTTCGGACAGCATCCTTATCAATCAGTGGTGTGTGTTTGCAGCAGCATTTCGCCCGAGGATTACCGTTTCCAGGCGAGTTTCGATTTGCTCACCAACGTTTTATGAAATAATCTTCACGCAGTCAGCTCCGATGGGAATTGCTGCTGGCATCGATGTCAATTCGTTGCGTTCATGCTTCCCTTGTCGAATTGTAATCGCACACTAAGGCGATAACAAATAGCAGGCGCCGATCTTGCTAATCACATTATTTTCTCTTACGTTCCACTGTTCGAGTAGTTGAGATGTTGCCGGGAGTCGATTACCCTCGGGAAATGTGTGCGTTGAGTGCTTATTGACGCATTATCTTTTTCTCTCATATATTTATTATAAGCCTAACACAACAATATTATGCATAATTGCATACCTTGTGCTCAAATTTCTAGAACAGGTATCAATTTTCCTTCGCACGTCACCTACACGCCTTGTGTAATACGTTTTAAAAATGTAAGAAAATATACGTTCTTTTCCACAAAAAGGCAATTTACTACATTTATTGCAACAAATTCTAGATGCGTAATCTTGCAAAAGTAACGAGAAAGAAAAGTGTGTGAAAATTGATTAAATTATTTTGCTACAAACTTTTGCAAATTTTGAAAATGAAAGTTAAAATTACACAAAAGAAAAATTTTACTCGGAAGGATGAGCAGCGAAACCCATACTACCTACATCAGCAATACGATGTGAGTTGATCGGAAATACTGACTTGACAAATTCGAATGCCTACATTCTAATATCTTAGCTAAAGCAATGTAATTTGTTTAGCACGTAAGCGGAAGCTTCAAGATGGTTTCTTCAGTTTCTTTTCTTTGCAAAACGGCTGTGTATGGCTGGTATGTACAAGGCGCAGGAATAGTGCTTAGTCTCTGAACGATGCGAAGTCAGAGCCACTGGTGAGCCTCAAGCGGTGTTATTCCCTATCAGGTTGTATCTCATGAACAATTACTCGGAGCTCTAGCTAAGAGTTCAGGCCTCTTTAAATATTCCCAAGAAATTTTCCTTAGGCTATTCGGGGCAAAGAACGAAGCTAATATCTTCGTTCGACCAGAAATAAATAGAATCAAAGGATGTGAGCAACTCTCCAAGAACCTACGGCGAAACGAGCGAAACGATGTTCCTTGCCGGCAGTCTCAGGGAATTCAAACAGAACATGGTAGCGTAGCTGGAAAAACCACTCAGAAATCGCCTATTTTCCTGCTGGAAATAGGCAGCTTTCGAAATATCAGCCTGTTGATTATAAATCCAAGACGTGAAGTAAATGGTGGGCAGTTCTTGTAGTAGTCAACGGTTACTTCCGTGGAAAAACAATCGTGCTACACACTGGAATGATCGTTAGAATGCGAAAGGGCAACAGGGAAAAGCCGACACAATTGCAAATAGTGGCAAATGAAATCGCTGAAGTCTAAAAGGAATTCATTCGTTCTGCCAGGGCAGAAGCTTGGCCTTCTGTAGACCACCCAGCCAAACGTTTCTCCCCACGTGTATTCGAGGAAGGTTGCATCAAATTTCTGCATATTTCTTGAACGTAAAAAGTTTACAATAGCTGAACAACCTTTAGTGAGAATGAGGCGAGCACTTCTGTTTGAATGTTCTTGCACCTGGGAGAACGGCTTTTCACGCCATCAATTCAGTGCCCACTCTCATCACTGTCGATAATGATCGATCAAAATTTCGTTCGTCGACCGCTCTTGAAGTCGAACTAATCGACGTCATATACATATTTTACAGTAATACATATTTAACGTTTATGGGCTATAAAAACACTGTGCCAACATTCTTGTTGACTGAAAAGTCTGAATAAGGCGCATATTCTTGAACCAGAACGCATTAAAATATCCAAAATTTGAGTAGATTGCGCTCCTGTATGCTACACTCACTGCATCACACGCGTCAGGAAACGGGAAACTGTGAAAAAATAACAGAGCTTTGTGAGTGCCAAAAGTTAGGTCTCAAGAATGAATTTTGACTCCCTTCCTCCCATCTCTGTTCGATCGTTTGCTTCGAATCATGCGAAGTCAAATAAGTTACGCTCCACCTGCCTGCCATGCGCGTTCATGCCGGTTTGTTGTCTCCTCTTTCCCTCCTTCTCGTACTTCGGCGGGCAGAGTAGATGGTGTGCGGTGGGCGGAGAATGGAAGATTTGAGGGGAGGAGGAAAGTAGAGATGGAGGAGAGCGCCCATTTGTGGTTCAGAATGCAGATGAGATCGTAACAATGCGGCATAAAACGGAATTTGAGAATTCGGACTATCTTCAATGGATCGCTTGAGAACAGTGTTGCGAAAATGATGACAAGGAAGAATGATGAGCAAATCTGTGAAATAATTTGAAATGACAAGCATTGACACTTTTTATGGAGATGTTTAGTGGAGTAGCACAGCAAATCCAGGCGCTAAATGCCATTCAATATCGCATTGCGAATGTGTCCTTTCAGATGCTTTTCGATCCGAAATAATACAGCAAAAAATTTGACCATTTCGTTGAGAACAACAAAATTGCATTTCATAAATTAAAGAATTTCATCTGAACAAATATCATCGACGCTCAATCTTCGAGAAAAAGCTCTAGATTTCTTGGTGCGTTGTGTGTTTTTGAGACTTTCACAAACAATTTAAAAAAACAACATGCACAATCTACTCTTTCTGCAGTACGAATAATCGTAGCACGACTACAGCTCCCATAAACGCCCTCTTTCAAAGTTTCTCGACAAATAGACGACATCAGTCAACAGCAGGCGATAAAGTACCACTGATCACCCGATCTGCACCTTGAAAATACCTGAAATTCGAAAAGCCGTGCTGTTGTGCAGTGCAGAAAGTAGTAATATTGTTTCTTAGTTCTCCTCATCACCATCACCTCAAAGCATTAAATATTTCTCATATACTGAATGAACACCGCTCCGTCTAATTAATAGTAACCAGCGTTGTGGTGCTATTCTGACCAACGCGTAAAATTAAATTCTGAATGCAAAACCCACTCAAGATCAATTCATTCGGCCCGCTGCATGAAATTCTGCTACTTAGTGATCCCGTACAGACTGTGACGAAACCAATATTAATTGTTTCAAAGAAAGATTTCTTTGAAAAGGCAATTGCTTTTAATTTTCCTTTTCTAAATCATACACAGTTTTTTGTTCTCAACCAAGTTATGATGTCATTTTGTTTTATCCTGTTCATTTTTTCTATCCTGGTCGACAGGAAATTAAATTCCGCTCTGGGAAAGTGCTCAATCAGTCGTTGCAGTGAAAACTCATTCAGTCATTAAGGAAATGTGAGCAAAAGTTTTCATGTGAATACTTCGAAGTAATTTTTTTGCAATGATTCCCGCTATAGTCCTGTAGTTCCAAATAAGCAGTTACACTCCAACAACGCAAACGGTTGGTTTTAAATGTCATTGTTGCATACTGTAGAACTGAGAATATCCGGCGATTACAAGATTTCACCTTTCTGTTGCCAAAGAAAAGTTATAGAATGATTTCTTTCTAAAAACGATAAAACGTTGAACAAGAATGGCGGCATAGACATTTTATTATTTCTCAGAGCTGAAAGAAAATTAATTGCAATGTAACCATCAGAGCCCACAAAAACCTCACAATGACTAAAAATGAAATCTGTGTAAATAGCGATCTATATTTTTCGAATGAACTAATTAGGGTTTCGAGAAAAAGCATATGGAAACAGCAGTGCAATATGCCTTTTAACGAATTCAATGACTCGGGTTCCTTCTAAGGCAGAAGCCAACTGTAGAAGCCTGTTCGTTGAGCATCTGATAGTCGGTTCAGGCACGATGCATTGGTAGATTCTGCGACTTCCTTCCTTTCCCCATCAGCCATACAAACGTCTAATGTAGAGAAAGTTCTTTCTAACCACGATAATCCGAAAACTTTCCAGTACAAAAGTGGCTTAGGAATTGAAAACTACTCAATTTTACAACATTCTGCTGGCCCCACATAGTTCACTTTTTTTAACGAACAGCCAAAGCGAACAAACGATTTATCTAATAACGGTTCTTTTAGCGGTTCTATCTAATAACGGCTTATCCTTTTATCTAACAACGCCTCCTTCGAGATCGCTGCTAAGAAGGCAAAAGGAGAACTTTAGCAGTTAAGCTCAAGAATAAAGTAACCAGACAATTATAAGCGCGGACAAAGGATCTCCACGCCAGTCACATCTAGCACAACTAGAAGAGAGTATTCGTTCGCGCCTTCATGAGCTTTCGAAGGTGCGTAGTGGAGACACCTGCAAAGACGTGCGCGGAAAGAAGATTAGTGTAGAAGTAACATCTGCGAAAGGTGAACGAACGATAAGTTCGTATCCACAAGTTTGCTTGCAATCAGAATTAAATTTTTGGTTTTATACGCTTTTACTTAGAAATGACCATTATTGCATGCAAAGCTCAGCGTCATCTGAAACATATTGTTCTCCGATAGCGTCGATGATTATTACCATCAACGAGAACTTCCAAGTTTTTTCCACTTTTGCCCTCAGTCAGAAGTCAAGTTTTAATAGACGTTCCAACATCTTCACTGTTTCAGCTATTCGAGAAATGCATCAAGAATGCTGATGTGATATGCGTTACTGTACTAGCTGAAGGGCTGCTACAGACAGGCACAAATGCATATGCAAAAAGGCAGACATGCAGACAGCCGGGTAGTCCCAAACCACAACGCGCCTTGTATTGCAGTGCAAACGATGCGTACAAATCGCTTCCGGCTTTGTGCGGAAAGAAATGTTTGTACAAAACGTGCCGAGGGCATAATACTAGCATGTAAGAAGCAAGAGAAATCCGAGAAGTCCTGTAAAATTATCTGCATGAAAATTACAGTGCATATGCTGAGGAACCTGGTAGGACATGACCGCTGATAACCGCTAAATGTGATCGCCCCTGCGAATCATAGGGAGAAAGACCCTCTGCGATGACTGAACTCAGATGACTCATAGTGACGCTTCAGAGATAGAACTTGCGCTTGTAAAACAACCGCTGAATCTCCGAAGGCGCTTCATGTGGCCCTTCATTTCTCGGCTGTTGATACAAAGCTGCACATTGATTGGAGACTTCGATGTGGGAATGTGATGACCGCATCCGATTCGATTTGCCATGGTAGCTTAGCGGGAGTGACTACTGAAACAGCGATGGCTGGGCTGCCTAATGTAATACGCAACATACATCCAAATGCGGGTGGCTCGACTCGATGCGGCTCTGGTCAGCACTGTAGCACTCTCTTTTCAGTATGATGCTCAGCATGTGCTGCAAAGGTGGTTCCTAGCTGTTCTGCTGTCCGCAACATAACCTCCATCAATGTCGGAGGACCAAACCGATCTCTAAAGCTTAACAATGCCGCATTGAAATTTTGCTCTGTAAGCATATGGTGTAATGATCCGAACTCGTTCGTCATTATGCTTGCAGGCTTACACTGATGGATGTTTAAACTTGTTTTTGGGTAAGACCACCCAGAGCGCCGCATAAAAGTAATCTCAAACGCACTGACGCTCTTGAGTGAAAACTTTGCATGTTAGATTGGTCTTATTCTGCGGTTAAACGAGGAAAATTCTGGAATGGAAAGACGTAAAATGTGTGCAGACTTCTTAAACGCACATTCCGGGTCGAGAAGTATAGGCATCACACTTTCCCTAAAAAAAAACAGTAAGTTGAGGTGCGCAACTTTGTTGCCTGGAATTTTGACCTTCTCACATTTCGCCTTTGCTGCTGTATTTTTTATTTTTTATTTCTGATTAGATGCTCGCCCTTCAACCCACCAATGCCACCGCAAATCACACCCCTTCCCTTTTCGGCGCGTCGTTGTATCACACAACGAAGCTCTCCATTCAATGGATCGTAGTACCTATGACACATACTCGCACCACGAAAACACTGGATAGGCGGTTGTCGTAGGGCATAAGACTATTATGCTGTTCGACAGAACTCTTCACTACGATTTTCGATTTACACCTTCAGGAAGGACAACACAAGTGGAAAGTTATTGGAAAGCTTAAAACACATCACATTTGGAATGAAATTTGGAACGGTTTATGTACAGATGTTTAAACATAACAACAGCAACAACAAACACAAACAATATCGAGCTCGAATTACGGCTCCGGACGAACAAAACACTATTTCCGTAATACCCACCGCAGTAGTTACGCTGATCACCTACCCATTAATCTGAAGATCCTGCTCTGCTCTAAGTTGAGGCTAACCCGCAGCATAGAAGGCAGGGGACCATTTTTGCTAACCACTGCCCCATAAATGTGACACAGAAGACCACTGCACTTCGATCCTTCCAACAACAGCATTCAGATCACACCATCAGAAGAAACAACAAACAAACAAATGAATCAAAAAAAAAGACAACTCATTTTCAGCACAGTTACTTGGAAAAGTAACTGACTTTCAAATACATCTTCCATTCATTTTCTTTCTTTCTTAACAGCCAACTGAACACCCCTAACAATCAACTTCAAGTAACAACACCATTCGTGTAAAAAATAAGCAATATGTTCTATGACAGATCTGCTGTCTTCTATTGCACCTGATCTAAGAAGAGTTGTTATGTCATGCGTTGAGTGATCCCAAATATTTGAGCTATGTGCAAACCATGTACAAGCTGCGCCTGTGCATCTAGCGATAGCAGTTGGTGTTGCTGGTGTGGCTGCGGACTCGGTTTTGCCATGTGCGTCCACATTGCTTGGGTTCGTCAAGGCCGGTCGGCGTTTGTCAGTCCCGTGCAGCCAATCTTCATAGCGCCGGTCTTTCCGCCAGGATAGGGTATTACCTGCGGTCAGAGGAAAAAAACCCAGTGAACCCTGGGGCAAGTGCAGCCGGAAAAGTATAGCATTTGGATCGTCAGCTTGTTATTGTGTAAGCTGTGAATAACAAGCTGTTATTAGCTTGTCAATTTCATAGGAAAGTCGGGTACTCTTTTCACTGGCAGGCAAGTTGAGCACTTTTGGATCCAGCGTCGGCAGATGTCGGGGA
>JPKZ01003257.1:162661-180871 GCA_000803305.1 Toxocara canis | reverse complement strand
GGGGGGGATGGGGAACTCTTAGGCAACATCTAATAATGTTTTTGGCACTCGAGTGTGCTGGACATTCCTCACCCTAATATTGGACCGTGGTGTCGCATCATAACAAACAGTCAGTGCCATCATCTCACACAGTGCCAAATTATTCCTCCGGATTGTCGAAATTCCATCGGAAGCGTTTCGTTAGGAAATTTTTGAATTTTTCCGACTTCTCTTTCAGTGATGCATCCGCACTTTCTGAATCTAAAATAATTTTTTCCTACAGTCGCCAATTTCAAAACTATTGCATCAAGCACATCCGACAACAACAATGAGGCGCTGGAAGATTCCGTGCCCCAAGCAAGTGCTATTCGCTTGAGCCAATCAAACACTTTAATGGCGCAATGGTCAAGCTTCTTTCAACTATTCACTTTGCAAAAGTAAAATGAATCTAGATGAGAGAGCGTCGACTAACCACGCATTACACTGGCAGTTACTGTTCTGCCATTTGAGTCACATGACTGCGCGAGTTTTGCGTATAACTCTATACCAATAATAAAGCAACATCCGGCATGAACGGGGTAGACTTGCCTAGCCACAGTCAATTGATGCACTGAGCGACTTTGTTTCGCTAAACCGCTTCGAATATGACTTTAGTTGGCGACTGTAATCATATTCTGTGTGCTCAAAAGGCTTGTGGACTCCTGTTAAGTGAACTTTAAAATCGGCTGACTTGTCGTCAAGACTCTACATTTCCGTTTACAATTTTCCATCAGTAGCTCACTAATGTATGCAAATTTAAAACGAACAGTGCAAAAGCTGAAGAAAAATCTGCCACAAACCTTCGATATTGGCGAACAGCCTCGAAAGTACCGTTGTCAGAAAGTTATCCCTCGACACGATATCAACGAAGAAATCCTTTGGACACTCCTTTAGCTGGAAATGAATGACCGGCAACAGCGCCATGTATAGATTTGAGTATGTCGTTAGTGCCTTTGAGCAGCTACAGAGAAGGTGAATCAGACGTTTCCATTGCTCGAAGCTCTCGTAAACCTGAAAGCCAGCCAAGACAAGCATTTGGCAAACTCTGGTGTCTCTAGTGTGAGTATACGGAACAACTTTAAAAAAAGAAAAAACTGGTGCTTTTCCTGGTAATGATAAATGTGCAGAAAAATTTTCCGCTCAAATGAAAGATTCAATGAGAAGTTATTCCTCTTGATTTAAGCAGATAACACCGCGTGCTGTCTAACAAGAGCGAAAACCACTGAATCCGCAATAAACACAATTCAACCTATCGCCGTGATGAACACTGGAATCGGCTTACTTGTCGCCAAGACTACATTTCCGTTTAAAACCTTTCATCAGTAGTTCGATTCTGCAAAATCTGAAGAAAAATTCCTCTGCAAGATTGACTTTTCTAAAAGGACCCATCGCAGAATTACTACACTCACGATATCTAATACTGGAAGGATTGTCAGGGTCAGCCCCCACCTATCTTGCAGCTTAAGTGTCAACTGGCGACGTAAAACTTTGAAGCATATAGCAAATTCTACGTCAAGCTTAACATACGCAACTGCGGCGAGTGTTAGCATATCCGTTGCTGGTATTGCGAAGAGAGATCGTCGACCAGTAAGCATGACTGAAAGAAAGTGACGCGGACGAGGAGGGAGGGAAGGGGGAGTGGCGGGAGTGGAGGGCTGTCCATGTGAATTTCGGATGAAAAAAAAATGTTCTTTTGAAAATTTGAAAAATCTCTTGTCGCTATGCCCACTGAGGTTGCAAAGGATGATGTATGTCTCAAACCCTTACTCCCTTACCTCTCTCCTCCCCCTCGGATACGCCGACGGACTGCAACAAGCAAAGTGGAAGTGAGTACCTGACCCATGAGGAAGCAAACAAAAGCGAACTGGATCTCGGCCAAAACCTCATCGGAATCACCATCAAAAGTGGCAATTATCTTGTCGAGCTGCGCGCTGCGGTCGAATCCGATCTCCACAACATGCGAGTCGCTTACCTCAACGATTCTAATGTAAGTTCGTAGCAATACGACCAACTGCAAATTTTGTAGAGATATGGAAATTAAATTTCGGTTTCAGCTAAAGTTGTAAGTGTCACTTGCTGATTTCTGCAAAGAACCCTTATGAATGCATATTTCGTTTTGTTTCATCTCATTTTTTCGCAAATCCATTAAGCTAAAAATCTGCCGAGCATCAATAAGAGAACATAGCTGACGATAACAATAACACATACCAACGGGGATTCCAGCGGTGTGAATCGAATCTTGAAACCCTGCTTGATTCGCATTATAGGAAGACCATTTTCGTCGGCAAATCGAAAGCGCGTCGGATGCTCACGATCCACCCGCGAGGTCGACATGCCCAGGTTCTGCTCACAACGAAGCAATTTTAGTAAAAATAAACAAGTAAAAGTTAGACGGCGACGAACACCCCTCTAAAAAGAGATATAAACATGTGAAAAAAAACGCACTCTTCACTGAAGGAAATCTTCCTTCCCCACGACAACATTCTGCAGAAACGGGCGACTACAATATGAACTGTACCTGCTTTACTCTGCCTCTTTTACATTAGCCTCTGCATTCAACGGACAAAATCACAGAACTGCTGGAGGAAATAACAATTAAGGACTTCTGATACAGTCACAACGAAATTCCGGATAGCCAACAGCAAGCATTCAGTTCTGAAGATTTCATAACAGATATATTCTTTCTTCGTAGCTCGCTTAAATCAGAACGCCCAATGCATGCAACCTACGTCAGCTCCGAAAAGCCGATGGAGAGGATAATTCTTTTCCTGCTTCTTAACTAACTTGCCCTTCCTTCTTCCTGCCATTTCAGCAGTTTTCCTGAAGTGCACAATAACGGAATGGAGCTAATCACTAACTGACTAAAGAAAACTTACGGCTTCAACTTCTGACTCCAGTGTGACTAGTTCGGCCTGTCCCGTAATGCTACCGCGCTCATCTTCTGGTTTCAATCGCATGATCGATTTTTCTAAAAAAAAAAGAAGTCATAAAAAATTACTACAACACGATGTCTAATACAAAAATTACCACGGACGAATAAACTGCAACAATTGTATACCTCAAGAATCTCTAAAGCGAATGACGGCACATCAAGTGTTGACTCCCCCATAGGGTGCTTAACTAATGTACGGAAGTAAGACAGAGACGTAACCAATCCCACTATTCCACTCACATTAAAACTGGTAAATTCTAGAAATGGGAATCTGTAAGAAGATTGCGTTATGAAGTTTTGTTTTATATGGAAGTAATCTAATAAACTGGTAATTGGACACTTATCATCACATTAACCCACCTTCCCACCTTCTGACCCTATCATAGCTGAAAAAAATTAAAAAAAAAAAAACCTTTGATATAGTTGCTCAATGCAAACCAACTCCGATAAGTCTCATACGGGTACGCACCGAGTCGATTGTCGATGTTCTTGAGATTTGCGCGTATGCGAGTTACCTAAGAAAGGCTGTCACTCCTAATCACAGGCGTTATCCAATGAAAGAAGGCCAAAAGTACAATAAAATGCAACGTACACATCAACCCTCTCTTCCATTTGCTAACTGAGTTCAGAAATCAACTTGACCGGAGCGCTTAAAAACCCATTTTCTGAAAATATTCTTTTCCGATTTTCTCTTAGTTTTTCTGTCCCTCTTCAGCTCTTCTTCAAAAAGGTGTTAGCTGCAGCTCGGAGTCGGGCTGCGACCTATGACAATCGCCCAATTGATGGTGGTATTGAGGATGCGAGCTTATATGCTCATTTATAGTGCCACCTAACGATATTTTTATAAATTCGTCCAAGCACACTAGCAGCCTAGTTCAAGCAGAAAATGTAAGGGACAACTAAAAAGAAACTGATCAAGACAAGCTTGTATCCATAACTGTATATGAGCAGGTAGGGGAGTAAGATTTTGAAAGCACTTTATCGCAATCTAGCAATTCATTTATCACAGCCTTTGGCAAATTAAAACGAGAGTTACGCCTCAAACGAAAAACATCCTGGTCAAATACAGCTCCTAACTTGGCCGGGAACAGCATTGCACAATGCTTTCAAAATGCCTTCAAAGCATCCAGTTTCGTAGGATCGCCTGCTGACACTGATCTCCTGAAGGTCTCAAATGTCAGATTTCACCGGACTGATACGCAGCAAACAAAGATGAAAAGTTGAAACGGTGACGACGCCAAATAAACTGTAGTGCGGTCAGTCTAGTGTGGCGCGAGCACGCCAAGCAGAGGTTGAATTTTGATAGAAGATCAGAAGTCTCATTTCGAAATGATGGATGTTCAGGATAGCAAAGCAGTCACTCATCGTCGAAGGAGATGATGGCCATCGAATACATGGAACCCCTACCCCTCCCTAAGCGTCTGATAGGGGCGGAGGGCAAAACTCAATATCAGCAGCAGAGTTACGGAAGCATCCGCACCTCGAAGACCGTTTTCAGCCGGTCCTCTCAGTTTTCCCCAGTCTTCTACCATGACCGGCATGGCGGCTCCTAGTTGCTCCAAAATGGGCCATCTGTATACTCATAACAGCAATCGGCCGCCGGAAGCGAGTGCCAGCATTCACACACGATTCCGGCTATTGCAATTTGCCACTAGCACCCATTTGTTACTTTCTGGCTACCGAAATCGGCTATCACGACTTATCTAAAAGTTTCTGGCTACCAAAACAGCGTTGTCAGTGCCTATATGACAATTTTCCGGTGCCGAAAGCAGCTGTAACCTCTCGCCTGGTAGCCTACGACAACGGAAAGCGGTTGTCAGCACATGCCTGGCAGTTTTCAGCGAGCGAAGGCAGCAGGTAATACTGTCCGGCGTTTCCCAGCTAAGGAAAACACCTGCCATCACCTCCTTCTTCGGCCGCAAGGCGGCTATCTGAATTCGGCAAAGCCAGTGGTAATTTTAATGAAGCATAGCGCCACAGCACACAACGAGAGAGTACCGATCTGATGCTGTAAACTAGTGGCAGAAGGAACCTACAGCTTACCTCACTAATTTTTGGCTCGATTCGCCAATCTTGGCTTTCCTTGCGCGCTTCACTAGATAAATTTTCAGTTGTTTCGGTCACGCAAGTTCAAAATTTTCCGCTTCTTCGCTTGTTTTGACACGAAAATTTCATCTCGCTTCACTCGCACCATCCATAATTTTCAGCACATTTTGCTCGCCTTATTACAATGCTATCCATCTCGTCCGCTCATATCACTAAAATTTTTCTGCTCGTTTCGCTGTCCGTAAGGTAGAACTTTTCGGATAGCTAAGTTCCAAAATTTTCAGTTCGCTTCGCTAGCTTTGGTACAAAAAAGTTCCGCGTCATTTCACACACAAAAAGACAATATTTCAAGACCACTTGACTTGCTCTATTATAGAAAATATTTGCTAGTTCCCTCGCCATAACGCAGAATTTTCTAATGTGCTTTGCTCGTATCACTTAATAATTGTTTAGCCTCGCTCCATTCGCATCGTCTCAGCTTTTTCTATCTGCCCCTCTCGCCTTGCACTGTCTTATATTCTACACGTAACATTTTCTGGCATCACAACAGAACTGCTTAATGGGGTACCTTCAGAAAAAATTTAGGAAAAATTTTGAGTGACGAAGCAAAACTTTATACTTTCGACACATGCATAGAGAGACTCGTTAACTGCGCATTAATTTGAAATGCTCAAACAAGTTTTTCATTTTTTTCCTGGGATCGCTCGCTTGCAAATTATGACGGACACTTCAATTTTTTGGCACCCACTTCGAAAGCCGAAAACTGGGAGTGGAGAGAGGGGAGGGGGAGGGGGAGATGAGAGACTACCCATGTTCAGCTTTTAGCAGCGCTTGTCGGGAACGCCGCAAGCGGGAAGCAATCTCTGCTATGCGGTTCGCGTCGGCGGCTTACCAAACACGCACTCATGTGTTGTATTTTTGAATCGTTCTCCATGACCGACTTTCCACACTCCAAATAACGTGCTGCAGGCGCCCATCGCTGGTCAGTTTCTGTCAGGCCATCGGCAATCTAGACTGCCTAAGAACCCAATAAGTGGTTGCTTAAATCTCATCTCAATGCGTGTTCGTTAACCGTGACAGCGTTTAATCCAGCTTGGCCAAACACTTTCTGCCAGGCTGCGCACCTCAAGTGCGGTTGACCCTGGAGCCCATCAGTGAAGAACTGACGTCGCAGATTTTATTTGCCTGTATAGTTTATTACTGTACAGTAAAAGACATGGTAAACGAATACTGCCGTCTTCTCTTCTTACTATGATTTTCGGTTCGCGCAAAATACACATTGCCAGGTTCGCCTAACCTCAGGAAGAAAATGAGAAAATCAGAGAAAGAAACCTCTTCAGCGGTCGTCGGTTCAGTCAACATATCTTCCTTTAAGTGATCCCATTTGCGAACAACAATTTCTTTTTCTTTGAAGTAGTGAAAAAAACCAATGCGAGGCGCCGTCTTAACGCTGAAGAAAATGAAATGAACACCAGGCGGAATCATCTTCAGTCCACTGAATTTCGGACCAACGTGCCACGACTTGTAATCGATTCCGAATTCTGTCCCTTCTGGTACATCCGTGAAGATCTGAAAAGAAAAAAGTGAAAAGACATTTTAAAACGCAATGCACCATTACATGAAGGCTGTGTAGAAAATCCAGAAGCATTAGGCAGAAAATTTGGTGAATAGCAAAACACAACCAAATTCAAGATAAGATTGTAGCGAAATCCAAGATAAGATTGTAGCGTACTTACTCCCATTATTCTAAATTCAGCCTCTCACCACTTACAGTTCCCCAAAAACATAACTGCGAGATAACACAACTTGAAAAAATTTTTTTTAAAAAGTCGAGTTCTCCGGACATTCAAGTTCGGCACATCTTGCAAGTGGCGCCATTCACAAAAAAAAAAAACAAACAACTGAAACTAGAAATGAGATTAAAGTATGCGCTCACTGAACAGAGAGCATTCAACCCCATTATTCAATGAGGAGAATGGGGAATGAAATTAACTCACTAGCTTGAGCCTTGTGCAGGTTAAACGAAGCCTAAAGCAGACAGGCTTCAAACATTTTGATTCATACAACAGTCGAGATTTTTGAGATTTGTTGTGTGGCAGACTGAGAACCAATTAAAAATGCTGCAGACACTTTACAATTCCTGCGTAAAACATCATATACATTTTCCTTACAGCAAAATATCGAAAAAGACCTTTTCAGGAGATTCGGCTGAAACTGCAAGATTCCCTAAAATGTGGTTCACCATCACTTCTTTGAGAAGCTCACACCTAAAATGCGTGTTTAACCACTGTCCGAAAATCGGCCTGGGTTTCGCTTTAGTTGCCGACCTGCACAGCGTACTACCGCAAAAAACCAGTGAGGTGTCGTGTGGCAGAAAAAGATGGACACTCCGCACCGTTCTCTTCGCGAGTTTAAAGAGAAGTTGCTTCAGTCCTGATTAATTTTTTTTTTCGTTGCTCTCCTGTATTCAAGTGAGAGAAACGTGCACGCACCAGAAAGGCACCGGTCTCAAAAAGATGACGAGCCAACTCCTGAGGCATATCCGAAACCGACGAACAGCAAATCTGAGCAGCGAGAGAGATCGACGGGTCCATCACCTCTGAAACATATCAGTACTACTGGAGAGGAAAATGGCGCACCACAGAGCAAACGCACAGTGACATCGAACAGCATCGCGGTAGCGGTGAAACTCTTCTTTCCGTATGCCACGTTCTTCACATTGGCAGACATGTAACTAAGGCGGCGGAATGACAGAAGAACTTCCGGTTCTTCGAGATAGCAGGAAAAGTATACGCGGAACTGGACCAAACGGAAATCAGAACGTCTTGTTTGCAAGGTGTGGACAAAGGGTCCAATTTCTAGTACAAATACAACGTATTCACAAATGGCATGAAGGCGCAAACTCATAGCACCACGCTGACATTCACACAACGGAATTATCGTCCCCTCCCACCTCCCCCCCTCCTCTCCTCCAATGCAGGTTACCACAGCTTATGTAGAAAGGGTTAGGATAGGTCATACAGGTAGTACGCCTTCCGTTCGAACCACAGCAAGCCGAGACGTACAACCAGAGGCGCCCAAACACCCCAAGCGCCTGTGTTTTATGGCATGCTCCTCGTTCTCCTTTTCGGCGAAAAATTCCGAAACACCGTTGCGCAGTTAAAAAAGGCACTACACTGCTATGCTGTAATCGATCGCAATAATCGGTAGCATCGCTGTGATGATGAAGCCTTCGTAAACAGTAACGGTGAGGACTCCACGTACAGACTCAGTACGCGCTTACGGCTACAAAAACTTGGGTGCAATTACTCGCTCGAAAGGTGTGATTATTGCACCGTTACGGAAAACACGTTCAAAATTCGTATAAAAGTTCGTTGGGTCGCAAAATGTTCAGAGCGCAATGTCGTACAAACTTTTCAAATATAAAATAGCTGTAGCGCAATTGCCAAAAATTAAGATGTTTCCAATTTCCAAGATACCAAATAAAGACGCCATTGTGCCTTACAAAATGAGAGGAAAGAAATGTTTCTTTCTCCTCTAAGACAGAAAGAGTGGGTGAGGATCCGACAACTGCGAACGAGTCCACTTAGGCCTCATCAAAATAGCCGTAGTTTAAAAGCGATGCTATTTTGCGATCGAATGCAGATGCTTTATTATGATCGCCCATTAAAGGGTAAAAACGTTTCGCAGACAAACTGTTAGGGTCGATTAGATAATTTATATATGCATATCTGGAACATGTGAAACTATCGAGTAGCACACATACGAATGCGAAAAACTTAGACATTGGGAAACTACTCGCTCAGATAGACACCAAACACATGTATACTTGGTCGTACGTGGTCGAATCCATGCTCCATGGCTTTTCAACGCTTAAAAAAGGCAACGAATTGCTTGTGGTGGAGCCACGACGAGAGCTGAGAACGCGATCAGCAAGCAACACGTTTGCATCCCACTTGGTCGACATCTAAACGGCGAAAGGAATTTACGCAGCACAGATCGGCGTGTTTCACCCAGATACTGCATGCTTTCTACCACATGTCAAGTCAGCTTAATGTCACCTACCCGAAAAAAAGATCTGCAAGTTACAGCCAACCATGGAGACGTTTCCTGCCACTCCGCAATAAATCGACAGATTCACTTCGTCGCAGAAATAGCGCCTCCGTTGTTTGGTTTGTTATTGCCTCTTTATTTCTTACCTTCGCCATCTTCGCTGCCCTCACATTTCTGTGCCAAAAACGGCAACGAAAGACAAATCATCCATAGCAAGGATTTCAGTTTTCAAATGGCGTCATTGCAACCATATATCGATTGTTAGCACACCCCCTCCCCCCATCAACGCCTTCGTCGAAACAAGAGAGGACGGCGTGGGACTTAACCGGCAAGCAAAGCAGTGCCGGAAGGAGAAGTTTATTTTAAAATGAAAATTGCTCAAAATTCAAAATCCTCAATACGTTTAACGTGTTCAGCCAATTGGAGATCTTTAAATGCCACCGAATCATTCCCAATGTTCAAATCTTTGGTGTCAGTATGACTGTAAAAATGAAATGGTCGAGGTGAACAGGAAAATCGTAAAAGTGCTTAGACCACCGTCAAACATCACCGGCGTGCGCTTTTTCGTCACTGAGAATCCGAAACGGTTTTTATATAACTCCAAATTATTGGCCTCGTCGGCATCTGATGGGTAGAGGTGACTGACGAACAAATGGAAGTGGAACTTTTAACTCTCTTAAAATCACTTTTGGCACCTCCGTGCTCGTAACTGCCCATCAGTTTTGCTGATTATTTCCGGATCTAAATTGAAATCACTGAATCTTGTTCACCATTCAGTTAATTCTGATGGAATTCCCGGCCCCATTCCCACCATTCTATTGCTCTAAGCACCCCCACAAAACCCGGAAATGATGACGTACGAATTTCGGCCGAGGAATTAGTGGTTTTAAATTTTGACCCGAAAATAAAAACCAGCAAAACTTCTGAAAATTTCGACAAGACATGGCCACGTACAATCATGTGCAAAGTTGGCATTTTCTAAACGAATGTCACCTCGATCGATCTTTCTTTCACCACTGTCCGACAAAGAAATCAACCCATCAGCTTCTCTTTTAGCATTCTGTGCTGATCCTGTAGCTATAGCCGACAAGTGTTCCTAATGCGGCACATCAACTATTAAAACTTTATTTCGCCTTCAACAACGACTGTGCCACTCACCATAGCAAAAAAAACAACAAAGCATTACTCAGGAAAAGATGACTTTGCATCATTCAGCACTCCTCGAAAGGAAACAGGAAAAGAAACAACTAAAGTTTCGCAAGTTTGCAAGCAACAGTGGAATAGCGTCTATAAAAATACTCCGAAACCCAGTGAACGATATAACGCAGCTAACGCTCCTTCTAACAGCATGAGTTTTAATGTTTACAATGATGACATCTCCAAAGTATTCATGTTTTCTCAGTTCCCATCTACATGATTTCGTATAACTTCCCTGAAGTTCTCCAGGAGTTTTAAAAAAAGCCAGAACTCAAGGTTCTTCGATCATCACACATAGCCCACTTTCAGATGGTTGTCGCCATGATGATTAGAACGCAAAATCCGGTCGCACTCACCGTCTTTGTATCTGATCAACCAAACCGACCGAAAACACACCAAATCAAACCGGAATTATCAATAAAACTGATAGAATAGCAACATGCAAAAACTGGAAGATGCGTCCGTAGATGCATCGGCTTAAGCTGCTCGTCAAGCGTCTTCGTCGGTTGCATCGTCGCCAGAAGAGTCGCTATCATCTTCTTCACTCGACTCGAATGTTCCTTCCGGCAGCGAATACAGACGAACCGCTGGCTGTAAAAGAATTCAACGGAATATGTACGATAAAACAGAACAAGAGAATAGGATAGAATAAAAGACCATCTCAAACAGAAAAAAAGACCGCCAGTTTTTTTCATGGACATAACATTGTCCTCTCGCAGTTTGATTTTTGCAATCTAAAAAGCTTAAACATCTCGTTTTCTATTGAATAAATTAAACAAAAAGAAATCCCCTATGGAAAGCAGTGGCGGACAAAGCAGACTTACCCCCTTCACGTAGCCGACGTCAGGGAAAACCTTTAATCACCAAAAATTGAGTAACATAATAGATTACTTTAACGAAGCAGCCATTGAACTTAATAGAATTTTGTTTTTCAAATCAAAATTTGTTCTCTCGCAAAGAAGGCAGTGTGAGGGCGCAAAAACCACTCTTGATGATGCCCCATCTCAACTGCCTGACCGTGTCAAAGGATTTCCAGTATTCAGCGAATAATTCAAATTGAAAACAACCAAATAATCACTTTTTTTTGTTCATGCATGCAACACAATGCGCAGAGAAGAAAGTAATCGGGCACGAAATGGGACAATTACAGAGGTAGGAACGATGGTAAAGAATGGCTGCGCCTTGGGATCAAAGAACCACAGATTCCAAGTGGAGAATTGCTAGAAGCGGCTACGATGCTCACATTCAAAGCTGTGAGAATACTTCTCATATCGAAAACATTTCATCAACCTGAGTGTCATTCTCTCTAAATGCATGACTGCTGTTAGCCAAAATTGAAACAGTGGAAAACGGGAGGACCTCAAACAGCAACAGAACTAAACAAACATAGACAACTATTTCATTCATGAATTTGATGGCTGTTCCAGCATCATGCAGAATTCAAGAATACTTTGCTATTTCATGAATGTATAATGATAATATGATACTTTCCTATACTAATCGTACTCTTCCTTATATTAATGTCTCCAGAATATTGCAGAAAACGCTATTAAAGCATATTATCATTCCATGCCGTGCTATATCCCAAATCGTACTACATTGTGGCTTCGAGACTGGGCAAGTATAAGTAGTATCGCTCTCAAATATGGATGTTCAGTTTGCAAAGTCCAAAGCACAGACTAAGAAAGCGCGAAAAAGCCCGATTACTTTTTCAAAAAAATTTCACCGGCATTTCGGGTTGGGTAGATTTTGAGTGTAGCATAAGCACACTCGTGAAGTAGTCTGTACTTCACTTTCCTTAAGTTTTCTTACAGTGTGCTTATATTTTCCCATACTTCTCATAATAAAATGCGCCTGTACTATGGCATAACGCGACAGCCGTGAGGATCGGTTTCCCCTGCTGGCCAGAAAATTTATTTTCTCCCTATCCTCGATCGAAGCTCTGCACTTTTACACAACGACAGTTTGCTTCCGTCATTCAACAGGTTACGAAACATTTATCGATCTCAAGTGAAGCGTTACAAGGGGGCGTGTCCGTCAACAGTATGGAACTGATCTAGCCTTGAAGAGTGAATATTAATTTGGCCGAAGAGGCATGCATTCTACTCAAAAATGATCGGCTGGAGGGGCGCTACTGCACGTAGAAGTGGAAAGGAAAAAGCCGATGAACTGTTCGCCGCACAAGTGTCGTTAGCAAAGGAAGTCGTCGTAGCACATAAGTGCTCACACAGCGTAAACATATTGCCTATCGAATGAATCACTGATGGATTTTCCGGCCAACTCAGTACTTCGAAATGCTCTGATGATAACGAAAATGCGTAGGCGAAAACAGAGATGTTTGCAAAATGACTGTGGCACTTCCACAGAGATCGCTTTTTATAACAAAGAAAATCGGCACACCACCTTATACTTGCCGGACGCGCTGTTTGTTAGGCGTACATTATGGTGATCGAGCTCTGCTTTATTGTTGATGACATGTTCGTGAACGAAAACGAAGCCAGTTCCCCGAATTTACATAAGAAATGATCGAAAGGATGAGACGAAAAATAAATACGAAAAATCAAACCTTATTCGGATCCTTGAGGAGAAGATACTTGCCAGGTGGTTGTTTCATGCAATGATCAATGATACACCTGAGGATGCCCCACGCGTTGTCCAGATTTAGCGTGATGTTAGTTGCGAATTCGGTAGGCTTGTACTGTTGCGTACCCAGAATCACATGATTTGCGCTGTTACGCACGTTCGCACGAGATACGTACCTACGGGCAAACCAATGAAAATTGCCTAAGCAAACTTTCACTTGTTGCAACTCTCCTGTCTATTCTATTCAGGCGTAACGACGAAGTACTGGCGATGAATTAAGCTCCATACATCAAACTGAACAAAGCTTTGAACCTATTCAAACTGGTTGAAGTGTCGCTACATCTGCAACTAGAATCTTACCTGACATGCTTCCTCCCCCTCCGCTCCCCCCCCCCCCCTCCCCCCCCCCCCCCTAAAAAAATGTATAGACTACTTCATCGCGTCCCGACAAAAATGCTGAAAAGATAACGAGAACGGATTATTATACAATGCTAATGCAGGCTTGATCATAGCCGCTACTGCCAACGTATGCAGCTCTGATTTTATAGACAGTGACCGATGCGACAGCGACTCTTAGTGTTACCCGTGGTAATCCCGTTTCCAAAACATTATATATCACTACTCTTCCAACCCACCTTCTATCTCAGCAAAATGGATAAACAAGAAAGCGAACATCTGAAGACCTACTCAAAAATTACATCGTAACTTCCTCATTAGAAGCCTCATTTAATGGAAAATCCTCTTCATATAAAGTTTTCGCATAAAAATTTGAAGCAAAGCTGCAACTGGCAATGCTTAACAAAACGAAGTCGTCGACAGAAGAAAATTTCTCAAACAACAAAGCTATTGTACACAGCACTATTTTCTCGGACGAGGCGTGAAAAGTAGATAGCATCCAACAGAAACGCTTACCTCTGAGGATCTGGGAAAAACGGAACTACCGTGCTTCTACTTAAAGAAATGAGGTAGGTTAAAGCAGCCAGTCTGACCTAAATTCAAGCGTCCGCTCTGACGATCAATCTTCACTACTGAAAACCTTTCAGTGTTAGGTGAAGCAGGTGGAGAGTGCAATGAGCGAAGAGAGATTAAATTACTATTGCACATCCCCATTCTTAGCTCCCCCTCCTCTCTATCTTCACAGCGATGGTTTGAGAAAGCAAATCACTAGATACTGTAAGTAAACATTGTTGCTCGCTCACGGACCTCACATCTCCTGAAAACTGCATCTACATGTCAGCCACGTCAGCTCCAACAAGCCTAGGACACGTAAGCAAGCGACATACCCGAACTTGATTTGGTCGGATCCTGCCAGTAACGCCTGCAGTGTCCATTTGGCTAGCTTGCAGCTGTTGTTTTGCAGCTCGGTGGCTAAGACGGCGCCCTTTTGCGCATCTAGCTTGCTTCTCCAATCAACACCGCTCGATAGCTGAAAATTAATCTTTAGACAGCAAAGCCTTCTTGCCTGCCACTGTCAGAATTTGCTTCCACATAACAATGCTTCCACATAACAATTTGCTTCCAAATAACAATATCTCCCCTGACAGCTTACCGCCATCCCACTCAAATGGTGCAAGAACGGTCGCAAGACAATGTGGAAGAATGAAGCAAAACTTCAGCAAATGATAAATCCCATTCTGTAAGCAACAATCGGAACTGAAAATCTCGCTCCACTTGCAGTTAAAGATATTCACAGAAACAGAAAAAAACCCCAGCAAGTAGCCCAAACACTTTCGAAACAAGATGCAACAAATGCATTATCGAACCTTCCGCTCTGCAGATGCAATCATATTATGATCAAAGTTTTCTCAACATTTTGTTTAATACCTGTTGAGTTGCAAAAAAAATAAATATTCCCTTTAAATAATCGCCATCTCTTTGGTCTCGAAGAAATAATTTGATGGAACCTGTGCTCATCGATGTAGACTCTATTTGAGGTTTTTTACTATTACAGAAGATATTTAATGAACCGAATTAGCAGTGCGACATAACGACAGCACTGTATATGAAATAAATACAGCTCAGGGAAACCAAACAGTTTTTGAAACAATGATCAATGCAAAGTGGGATCACAAGAACAAAAATGGTTAGCGCAGCTATCGAACACAAACCTACTTTCGTTTCTTCAAAAAAAAAATTAAAAAAAAATAAGTAGTTAAAATGAAGAAGTAAATCAAGCATTACTCTAGAGTCCCATTCGTTGAACGCCTTAATGGTGAGCGTCTGTGTGTCGCCGTTTGGTCCTAAAGTTACACCATCGTGCTCCGTACGACACACCAAACGTACTTCGGTTCCATCAGTCATATATCCCAATGACCAAGAACGATATCTCAAAATAACAAAACCGACTAAGAGATACTGACTTCATCAAGAAGTGAGAAAACAAGAGCAAAATATGTTCGACTTCCGACGCGACACATGCCTACTGCTCTATTAAGAAAACATGACAATCCACGCCGAACGATATCAACAAAAAATCTGATCGTTCACTTCTACAGAACCATTCCTCTTTTGGACTAATTCTTTTCCTCTTCCCTCTTTGCCGCAATACTTTCTCATAAATCACGAACTCCCCTCGAAATCTGGCTGCGATTTTCGATTCCCCCTCCCCCCTCGATAAAAAAGAGAGAGGACAAGTTCATGTATGGTAACCATTCCGTACCACCATTCAAGAATCAGTTAATAAGCACAAGCATATTACCACTCACGTACTTGTAAGCGACGCAGGAGTCCGCGTCCGTTTCTCCCTCGTCGAACGGTAAACGTGGATGGTCGTATTTAAATGGTTCTTCGTTCTTAAATCATCAAAGTTAGAATGTAAAGCAGAAAACAATTCTAACCAAGCATCCTTGCAGAGGAAAAATGGATGAATAGGACATATGAACTTATGAATTCTTGTCAGTAATACAGTTTTTTCCGGAAAAAATTCGAAAGGAACAATTACTGTGAATTAACGGTTCACGTCTAAGTAATTTAGGAATCGATTTAGTTATATCTAATCGATTATGCCAGCTTTGTAGTGTTTCGAAATAACCTTACTGAAGCCCTATTCTATCACCGAGACTGCCTGTTCTTTGGAGGAACCAAAAAAAAAACGCTTAAGTAGAGCAATATACACAGCCTAATACTCTTACTATCATTCAAGGCGGATCAACATCTGTCATACTGTCGTACATTCCTGTCTCTCCTCTCTCGGCACATACATACACAAAGCGTCCTTACTAGCACTGAAGTTGAAGCGACACAAGTTTGTTGTAATCTTAATGCCTCTATGTTCTACAGTTACGCTTCAGTATGCAACAGTCTCGGCTAAATGCACAACGCTGCAAGCGTGAGACAGTAGATACCCTTTTGAGCACCATACGACGGAAGTTTTGATTTATGTAGAGTGCCTCGGTGGCCAGATTTCGTGGATGGTTGATGCTCGTCGGGTCGTCGCTTTGAGGAGCATCGGTAGAAGTCTCGCTTACGGTTAACGCATCTAAATTAACCTTAAATAAATCGACGCGATAAAAACCATATTTTAAGCACAACAACGCCATTCACACCCTGTTTTAGCTTGTGCTCGTATAAGATTGGAAAAAAAAGAGAGATGTATCGGGCAAGAAAGCACACAAGATGACGTGTTTCAAAGAAATAACCACCGAAGAACCAGCGTTCTTTCGGCAACAAGAGGAACACTTACCGAATGGCAAAGCGTTAGAACATGCGCACAGCGATGGTTCAAACATATCCTTTTTCTGAAGGATCGCGCCATTTAACAAAATGAACTCAGGTTGTGGGAAAAGACAGATGAAATAACACTTCAAAAGAAGAATTGGTGACACCTCCTTTTCCCATATGCGTTTTCAGCTTTCGAAAAGTTGGTAAAAGAGTGAACAATAGAAGGGTATTTAACCGAAGTAGGTAGAACTTATTGCCACATTTCTTAAGAGGACGCAGCAACAACTTAGAAGGCGCATATTTTTAAAACATAAAATAAAGCATCAACGAAATTAGGTGATGAGTCAGCCGAACAAACTAGCTAGAAACATTTATCAACCTCAAACATGTCATCCACACACAACGATGCAATACTTCGCTTGCTGGATATTACCCTCCTTCTTCAGCATCAACGATACGAACTCTTAGGATGTCGCAAATCGGCCACCAGCACCGATAAATAACGACGGAAAAAACAGGAGGGAAAGGGGCAAAGCACACAGCTATTTTTGAAATGAAACTCGTCACAGCGATGAACGATTTCAAGTTCGCATGCAACGGGAAAAATGATGTGAAACAATTACCAACGGGGTTCGAGAAACCACCCGTGTCCCGTTTATCGAAGAACAGCTTGTCGCCAACCCTGTATGCAATCACGTCCCAGCTATAAGCCGAGCGAGTGGCCGCCATTAGCGTTGCCAATATCATATCCGTTGCGAATACATTGCCCGCATCCTCTTGCGCCAACTGAAAACACACTAAAATCAACTAATAACGACTGACAGCTCTGAAGGAATCTCCTTGTCAATTCAATATTATAAACTAAAACATCAACTCTCTAGTCAGTGCTGCCAGAATCACCCTACACAATTCTATAAAAACGGTCCGTCATCGTCGAATTACGCAGTTTCAATAAGAAATGAACATGCAACGAATCGTGAAGACGAAAAAAATTCATTTGCTCTCCAATGTGCACTTCAAAATCCTCTTCATTCAGTTCGTTTAACATGAAAAAACAAAAAAACGAAAAGATACCTGCTGTATAATCGGGTCTTCGGTAGTGGTCAAATTATAAAAGGTGCCTCCGCATCGCTGCAACGGCCGCTCCGTTCTAACAGTCACTCGGTCAAAGCTCTTATCATAATAATATAGCTGACCATACCGATGCGTATTACTGAAAAATCCATCAAAGAACACACACTCAACAAATGCACTCTCAACTAATTGGCTCAAAGCTGCGAAAAACATGCAGTCATTCAAGCTGATCCTGCAAACTTTCAAGAACTATATTTAAAACCTGCGCTCCTTTCAATACTTAACCACGCTTCCCCAACCCAAAACTTCATCACATTACATTCTATCGAAAATTCAATCATATTCCCTCGCAAAGTGAAAAACTGTTGTATTTAACATGGTCTACACTAGAGTAGCCTTGTCGACCATAGGAAACAAATATTTGACATGAATTTGTTGTTACTACTAATCGGCACTTTGCTGTGCTCCAAAAATCGATGAAAAGTTCCTTTTTTAAAATACGATAGACTGCTGCACGTGAACCATAACTGGGTCAACGCGACAGCTATTGCCTATTATACTTCTTTCTATACAACTTAGACATCACTCAACTCAGTTTTAAATATGCTCGTGAAACTCCCACTTGGAAAGGTGGGGATAGAGGAGAG
>JPKZ01003257.1:135170-162532 GCA_000803305.1 Toxocara canis | reverse complement strand
GGGGGGGGGGGGGGGGGGGGGGGGGGGGGGGGGGAGGAGAGGCTTAGGTTTGCCCCGTATGTGAAGACTTAAAAAAGACAAGCATAGAAGAAAGTCGGCGGTTCTTTAAGCGATCAGTGCACGCGATCATTTGCAACACAGGAGCAATTCTCAGAGCAAAACAATATTGAGGCAATCGCTCACATATCCTGACCGGGTTCGACATTGGGCAGGCTGAGTTTCGCGAGTCGTGGGAAGTCCATCTCTTCAAGAACCTGCCATTCGGGACGCACAGCGATGCTGGCTGCGAGCTGCTTCTGATTGCGTTGGTCCCATCTGCCGTAGCCCTGTCCTCCGCGACCACGACCTCGCGCACCACCTCCTCGTCTCTGCCACTGCTTGAACGCCTTTTGTTGCTCTCTTAAAATCAACTGTGTCTAAGAAAACGCCAGCAACGATCTAGCAAGTAAAAACGGACAGCCCCATACTTCATGAGAACAACATTTTACAACATCAAAATAGAAGGCAAACCGCTGCGATTGTAACAATATAAATCGCCGACGGCCTTCTAACTCTACTTTACTGAACGACTTTTGCGGCCTCTAGATTTAGTGACTTTTTGTTGAAACAAATTTCATTCTGCAATGTGAATTTCTTCCCTTCCGCTTCTTCCGAGTTAAGCTCACCATTAATTTTATTTTACGCACCTCTCCTATCATCTCGTGCCATCCTCCCCTCCCCCCTCTCCTCTCGCCTCTTCTAATCTAGCTCCCTCGATAGGGACGTGTTTCGACGCCGCACTGGTTGCAGTTGAGTTCAATGAAACGCGCTTATAGTTGTAGTAGATCGTAATTAACTTATGCCCCTTCGCTTCGAGAAGCCGACACTTACAAGTGAAAGACGGTTATTCAGTAATAGAACGCTCTAATGATAGAGAGGCATTTAGTTCAATTAAAAAAACATATGCAAGCAAAAAAGAAACAGCTTACTTGGCGATGCTCCTCTTGATCTTCTGATTTTGCCCATAAGCTGCCTGGTTGCGGCGTTCGTTCTCCTTTTGCAGCAATCTTCGCTGTAGGTACAGGTTTTTGGACAAAACTGTCACTGTCTTATTGCTCTTTCAGGGACCACCAAATATGATCGCGTAAAAACCGAAGATTTTAGAAGCCAGTGTAAAATTTTTCGAAAAATACAAAAGCGAAAGGCAGTCCCCAACGTTTACCAGAAATTACCACCGCTGAAAACGCTTTTTGACAACTATGAGTGAGGAATGAGATTGGCGACTAAAAACTTATATCGCCAACAGAAGAATCTAGCCACATCAAGTAAGTTTTGTTTCTCCTCTTTCAAAAAGAAAAAAAAAATGAAAAAAATCCCCTTCACACGTTTGAACGAGGAGCTGCGTAACAATGGAAAACTTATCGACCCGTAATTTTTGACTTGGCTGCGACCTCTACTATCTTCGGCACTGATGTGTGATTTCACTTTTTCTCTCCTGTCTGCCCCCTTTCTCATTCTACCATCTATTTCATTTATTTTTCGAACCGTTTGCGATCTAGGCAATAACCGGTCTATGACCGTCACCGCTCTTCCTTTTTCCCGCCCATCAAACATGCCGGTAGGCTCAAAAGTCGACATATACCAGGACTTCAACCCTCTTCGACAGTTTTTGCAGAACCTTGACGTTTCGCATATTTCAATTTAAACCGCTAGAAAAGACGAACATAAAACAGCTGTTGCTGCCGCATTCTGCCACCTCTCTGTACATTCGATCGCTGAGGCTTACTCGTGTCGACCAGTTGGAAAGTCGAGTCCTCTTCGTCGTGCACATAGTCGTATTGCGAACCAACTGTTCCCGAAGCATACTGATTCCCATAGCGGTCTCCGCCTTAACGGAATAAATGCGTACATCAGAAGAACGACTGCGCAGGCACCACATCCAGCCGTTTCCCCCAGTACCCCCACTTCGACGGAGGATATGCGCAAACTAAAGGCTTCCGAGACCCGTGCGGACTTGTGCCCAAAGCTGGGAAATATACGCTCGCAGGTGTTGAAGGATGTATGGCCCTGCCGCGAAATAACAACCATTCTGCCAGTTAACCGCTTGCGTTTGTGCTATATGTGTTTACGGCAACTGAATGCTTGCTACCGCGACAAAGCTTTAAAACTTTACCTCCTCCTGCGACCCACTAAATATGGACATTCCCCGTTCCTTAGAAACGAGTGTTTACCCGAATCTCCTTCGTCACCTGAGGCAACTGTTTAAGATGCACAGCGCAGCACTGAAAGTCATCGAACTCACGTTGCCGACCTGCCCCTATGGCAAGTGGCCCTTATGCCGGGCAACCGATGAAAGGGGAGAAAGCGAAAGCGGAATCGATTTCCTGATGATCACTTTACGAGGTTGTTTAAATGCAACAGCTCCAAAGTCGGTCTCCCAGATAAGTCAGCGCCTAATTAAGCATCCCTATACTGTTTGTGGACTACTGGTGAAATTGGTATCACGATAGTTCAGCAGAACCTTTTCAGTCATACTTTGACCTTACCGAACAACGTTCCGCCGCCCGAAGGTCTAGTGGCGCCTGTATACTCTGCCACTTCATCCAAGCATATTAAGAAAGGCAAGAGCAAAAATTTCGAATGGAGTTTTCTTGCAGTCAGTAAACGTTTCAACTCGCTACTCTTTCATCCTTTCCGTGAGACAAAAAGCGCCTTTCATAAGCTCATGTTTGGTTCGTCGCAAAAGCAAATGGAGCTCAATGATGGTAAGGATGGCCAACACAAGCCCACACGAAAAATACATTAGCAGAAGTTCCGCGAACAATAATTACGACAAGGAAAAACTTGAGTTCGGAGCAGATGTCGCCGAAAAGTGCCGAACAGGTTTTCTGGCTGTTGTATATCATGAAATACGGCGTTTACGGAAGTCAACACAAAAATATTCCGTGCTAATTTTCACAGGAACGAGCACTGCTTGCTGTGCGCGGTTAACACCTACCCGGTAGCTGTTTTCAACACTTCCAATGTCTGCACCTCGCTAAAAACCAACCAACTTTGGTTTACTGTTCGCAAGAATATACTACGACTCCTTACGCCCATTCTTAATTATGTCATGTCACTCCTCTCGAGTGCCCTCTCTTTTTCTTGTAACAAGTGCCGTCCAGATATTGAACACACCCCTTTCACGCTTATTTCATTTATCATTCTAGAAGCAGCTTACGCCTGAAGCGATCGCTGAATTGGCTTATGCCGATCCAATCGGCAACCTTCCCGATTTTGTCGGCCTTGTTGAACTGTTGGTACGGCAGGTCTTGGTACTGCTCCAACGTACCAACTGGACCCCATCCGCTTGGATTGTCCAGGACTTCCGGAAGATCGAAAAGAGGATGTCTACTTCCTGCCATCTTCACGAATATCCTGCAAAGGAAGAAGTGGGATCTTGCTTTTTTTTCATCAAAAGAACAACTAAAACGAAGTCGAAAATACGACAACTGCAAATCAACGTGCACTCTCGATGACTAAATACAGCACAGATAACAGTTAAGGCAAAGAGCTCTTAAGGCTCAGTTTGCTCTCAACAACTTATCAACCTTTGGCGCATCACATTATAGAAACGACCAAGTGAAACCAAAAAAAAAGCCTAAAAATGGGAAGTCTGCTGGTAGAAGCAATGAGTTCTGATAGGAAAAAAAGCACCAACATAACCTCTGCTCCCTGTTATACGCGAAAGAGGAAATTGTCGAAATATATCGACCACTGGTGAAAGCAGAGAGGAATAGAGAGAGTGAGGTGAGGAGAGAGAGAGCTCCACATGCATACTTTATGAGAAATGAACTTCTATGCATAATTTATTTGATTGATTATTTTGATTCGAAATTTTCATGCAATTTAAAATAATCATCTGCATGGAAGATCATCGACGCGGAAACGGGGAATTATTCATTGCCGCATTTTCAACTAAATTAATGCGTGAATTGATGCATCAACATTTCCAACGCGCTCACATAGACGAACGCGCTTGTGCGTCCACCTCGTCCATTCTCGAGTAATGCAACTGCGAAGCACATCGCTAATTCAACGTGATACAATTCGCCACAACATCGAAACGATGATTCACCTTTTTCGACAATCGAAAACTTATGCATTCCATTGCAAAGAATCTCTTCAAGGAATTTTTACGCCCTTCTTTAAATGAAAGCAATTTCGAACACCTCTTCATGGCGCATCCACTAAAAAACGACCGAAGAAATGTGCATGAGGTAATCCAGCGTATGTGGTTTGGGCAAACGCACACGGTAAGCACAAAAACTACTCAATGCTTGAGTTTCTAGCCCTCATCTCAAATAATCCTCCCAAATAAACGTCCTCAGCCGTGGATCAATATGATACCCCTAAAACGAAAGTGCTAATTTTAAAAAAAAAAAAAAAGGGTCCACGTAAGCATAGGTCTAATGTAGAACAATTCAGGAGTCCAAAGAGACATCGCAAGCATACGAAGAAGAATAAGTACTCGCAATATTCATGCAGAACTCCCCGATAGTAATTCGCATACGCAAGCCTCCCCAATCCAGGAAATCATTACTTGTTAACGCTGCAACTCGAATTATGATGCCATTTGATCTCGACCTACGAACCGCACGTTCGGCTGAGCGAATGAGCGATCTGAAGTCGAAAGTCGCGTTAAGTTTCGATGTGATGTAAATTAACATTCGCATTGCGTTCGTCATAGCTGACAGCGTCGTGGTGCCTTTCTGCGCTTCTCGATTGCATCATCTTTCATTTCCTTTTTGTGCTCAGCACCACACATCATAACATACGTATGTAGCTCGTGCGAATGGTTCAATTAGCCGTTCGTCCGTTCTCTCATTTCTTAGACTTTATGAATGAACAAACGAATTTTTATAAGCCTTATTCTCACGTCCAAATTCTGAGGGAGAAAGAGAATCTTTATTTACAATAAAGAAAGCATAGAACAACACATCCAGGAAAAAAAAACACACGAAAGCTATAATATATTCATAAGTATAAACACTGCAATTAACCATGCGTTTAAATACCCATAGACATTGATGAGAGTAAAAAAACGAGAGCTCATAAGCAATGGACATGTAGGAATGCATAACAACATTCGATAATGAATTACAGCCAGCAAGCAGCAGGTACTGTCGATAGATCACACTGCTCCAAGCGTCGCCTAAAACAAGACAAATTACCAGCCACAACGACATCACATGGCAAGGAGTTCCAGATAGGTGAAACATGAAAAGCAAAAGAACTGAGCACATCAGTTCGATTCGTTGTCTTCCTTTCAATTTGCAGAGAGTGAAACTTCGAACGCGATGCAAACTTTGTAAGAGAAAAAAATGCTCTTGAACACATCTGTTTGGAAACCGTTATTGAGACCAGCATACCAGTCGCAACAGGATGTCAAGAGCTGTGTGAGCGTAGATCTTCCTTTCAGAAAACCATGCTGGTTATCGCTGATAATGTTAGAAAGACTAAGGTGACTCAGTATTGATTTTCTTAGAACAATTTCAAGCACCTTGAAAAATGATGAGGTGAGACTAATGGGACGGTAGTTGGAAACACTGTTAAGGGGGCTTTTTCGGTAATGGTATTACTATTGCAGTTTTCCAAGCATTCGGAACGGTGCCCATTGCAATACTATACTTGAATAGAATACATAAGGGGTAACAAAGGCCTGTCGCAGCTTTCTTGATAAATCGCGAAGGTATACCCTCTAGAGTTAGCGATACCTTATCACTAAGCTCAGAAATAGCCTCTCTGACTATGTCTAAATCTATCCTGATGGCACCCAGATGATGCCGCGTACTAATGTGGAAGGTTGGAAGAATGCGGTTATCTCTTTTCGAGGTAATCGATTCCACTATCGACTTGGAAATTGCACCTTTCACTTCCACAGCATGCCGGACGAATCTTGAAGCTGTTTGTTCAAATGGAGCTATGGCTAAGGTACAAAGTGGAAGAATTTATGCCATTTGTGACCAAAGTGGAAGAACGTCTATGTGACCATAGAGGTGGTCTGCTGTGCTTTCAATAAATCGCTCAGATATTTTGAAATGCAAGAGCCGCACACCGGAAAAGCTGTAAAACTTAGGTCATGTGTCCAACAACCAGTAAGTAATTTCGTCATTCTCTTGGTGAATGTTCTTTGGAGGCTTATTTTTATTGAATAGAGTTTTTTCGTCCATGCAACTGATTGCAACCATACGCAACGATACATATAGAGTGGCATCGATTGCGACGCTGTTCAATTTGAAAAAATATCACCTTATCGCAGTTGAATGAAAATCAAACTCGACGCAACTTGAAAGCTGCATGTGAAAAGAGGCCAAATATGCCGTGCCATTAGGTTAGGGGAACCTTTTTTCCATAACAGCTCTGCGAATCTCTTGATGCAGTTATATGAATGCAGTTGAGACGGTTCAGCTTCTCAGCTTTCTCGTCACAGATCTACAGGTCTGCTGATATAGGTGACAGGTCTGCTGATGTAACTGATATATGTGTCGGCTCTAGATTGCAACAAACGTTAGACTGCGCCGAATTGAATGTGAAACGTGAATAGGAAACGGGCGAACATCGCAGTGATGCACTCATTGCAGTAGGTTTATGTCCACAGCTTACCGTATTCCGCGGGTACGGCCATCGTTAAGCACAAGACCTTGCGTAGAAGAGCATTTTCTCGAAAGTTAGGGAGAATGCGGGGATTGAAAATACTCTTTCAACGTCTGCTGACAACGCGACACGTGGTCTTGGAGCGAAATTCCATCAAAATTTTCACTGGGAATTACATTGTTCCAATGTCGCCACTGAAGCTTTCAGCGTTGTACATTGCATTTTACAAGCCTTAAGGCTCATGCATACTAAGCACTATTGCAAAGCATGCACAGTGTGTTGTCGACGAATCATGGAATGCGGGGACACAGGTGAGGTCGGTCACCTCATCTCGTTTAGAAAGCTACTGGATATGCTCTGGAATATTTACTGATATGACATTTTGTAGTGTTCCTCGAGCTCTATACTTTCGGACTCGGCTAGATTCTTGACCTTGAATCTTTAGAGTATCGCCAAGCCAAGAGTATTTCCTCATTTTGTGAGGAACGCGATATGCATCGCTTTGAACGCGAGGTGCACCGATGTCGTTATATCACTGCAGAATAAATGCAAAGCATGTTTGTGTGAATTCTGACATTCGTTTTTTTTTTCGTCACTGTCAGTGTTCAATTACATCTGTTTACTCCATTTTTTTTGATCTAGCCAGCATGACTATAGTGATCCGTTTCGATGCATGCTTTTATTCATTTCAGTCGTTCTTTCATTTCATTTTTTTAAACCCTTTCACCGCCTTGTGCGGTTTTTTTACTGCTTTACTAGAATGAGAACTTCTTTCTTGTGTAAAGGACCTTTTGAACAGATGCGCTGTTGAAAGTTGCCAAAACAGGAAACAGTAGCACTGCATTCAATAAGCTATGATAGTTTGCTTCGTATGCTGGTTTCGGACATTTCATCTCGTAATAAATCCAACGGTAATTTTGACATTCAAGAACCATCGCTTTAATGCTCTCTAAACACCGTTCTATGCTACATTTCCTTTTCTTATAAATAAGTCCTTCAGAAATGAGAACGTCTAACAGGCCTGCAATGTCGACAGTTTGAAAATTCTAGTTGAGTGCATGTAAAGAGTTTCCATAAACAAAAGACAAATGGACAAACTTAGCTTGTGAGAAATCTTACACTATCGGCCATCCCTCATAGCTGCATAATGCCATCACCCTCGACAGTATCTGCACCTCGACCATTTTTACCGGTCTGGAGGGACGTTTTTTTCTGCTGCTGGTGTAGTATGTATGCATACTGCTAGGTATGCACATACGCGCATGTTTGATTATTGATTTTAACTATTCTGTTTTTCGAATCGAATCGAATCGAATCTTTTATTTAGTCGACAGGCAAGGACTACCTTTACGACAATATAAAGATGTACAAAGGGGTATAATCAGATACAATCATAATAAGAATATTACGTCATGACACATCGCTACATATCACTGTTCAGCTCAAAGGCAACAGTGTGTTGAGGAAAGCAGTCGCTCGGTCTCTTATGGTTTTTAGTCCGTAATTTGTTCGGAATGTTTCACAGGTGTACATTTCATGCCTCGTTCGGTTATGAGTTGTTTTTGTCAGCAAGTTATTCAAATTTTCACTGAGTTGACTATTTTCTGTTTTTCGCGGGTGTTTTGAGCGCCAGTGGATGTAGCATAGCTCTTCTTCTTTCCGCCACTTATCCAATCAGATCCCGCCATGCCAAGCCCACTAGCTATATAAGGAGTGCTTTTGTGGTACCATTTGTCTTCGTTGTATTGTACCGTATGCGGGTGTGGTTATATCGGCAAAAGACGTCTACCCTTCGACTTCTCGTTGCGTTGGGTACACGACTCTCAATTCAACAGTTATAGCAGGGGCAAGCAGCAAACATAACACATAATATGAAACCCTGTCCCGTATTTTCTCGTCTGAACCCTTTTCTCATTCAATCGACATCTGCGGAAATGTCCAATTTTCAAAAGTGAAATGTACATATTTCGGTTCGCCGCGCGTCACATGCCATAAGATTTATAATTGAAGTATTTCATGTCTCACAGCTTTTATTTAGTGCTTATTTAGTATATTAGGTTGTTTTTTTTCTTACTTTGAGGTTGTTTACGAGTTGTTAAATAAGCGCAAAAATTTGCTCAAAAAATGATTGTTGCGAAATCGCTGCCTATCAATTAGTATTCGGTCGAACTGACTGCAAAGTTAAAGAGTGTTATACGTCTGTGTGAGTTCCACTGTTTGGCTTCGTATAGTAGGTTGAAGAGGTTTACTCACTTTGTCTAGGTGTAGTGGCAGCGGTTGCTGAATGATTCGGTGCCCATGTTCTCTATTCGGTGTGTGGAGAAACGTTGCATTCGAATAATAAGTACTGCTCAACGTCACTGACACTTTCAGAAGTTGGATTTTTAGCGATTCTTTCTTGAACACATCACATTCTACCGGTTCCATTCTTTGCTCTAATGAAATCATTCGTTAAAATGGCTCTATAGAGCGCAAAAAATGGTCCCTATAAGCCGCTTCTTGCATGCAATGCACATACACTTACGCTTTTGCTCCTTTTGCTCATTCTCATAGAGCCATTCGTTTTGCTAGTAGTCCTTGAAGGGAAGTTTCAAGTCATTCAAAAATAGTTGTAGCCTATGAAGGCGTTGACGGTACAGATTGTTGCTTCAATGAAACCAAATGAACAAACATAGGAAAAGAATTATATTTTGTAGCGATCCCAATGGTTCGATAGGGTAGACCATTTGTACCAAAATGAAATCATGCATCTCTTCATGAAATGAAAGTATTGCAAGTGTCTTCGAACGTTTTTGTGGCCAGTTAGTCTGTCATGGATGGGCCACAAAAAATGCCTATCTTTGGGCGTCTCACTTTTGCGTAGCCTTTTTCACGTTTCCGCCCGTTGAAACTGATGTCATTCATTTTTTTCGTTAAGCAATGTAAAAGCGATAAGAAAAGATACTTCGTAAAATTTCGACGCACCTCACGTTGCATTTCCTTTTTTAAATGTTGAACGCTCGTTGATAACACTCTCCATCAGATTGTTTTCCGTTCGATAGCGCTAAAGAAAACAGCGAACCATGAAACTGCACCGCATGCATTCTGCGTCACGAAGGTGTTCGTCTAAACGATTGTTGGCATTCATTTGTACAGTGCACATAGACCTTTTGCGTGTGGGCCATGGATGGGCTGCATTCAACTTAGGGGGGTGTTGTCGATTCGGTCTCGCCTTTTGACGCTTACATACAGCGTGTAGAGGAAGGGATTTTTTCGATGATACGAACCACTGGCTTTGCGAACGCAATCAGCTATTGGAAAATATGACGATTGCGATATTGTTGCGTTTTGCTGTTGGTAACATGAATGCTGCGTTCACAGCTACCATATCCTACACTGATGGAATTAGTCCCGTGTTTGATACCCACGTCCATAAATACGTCCCAGATCAGATAGTTTTACTCATAAGGTATAAAAGTGACGGAGTTACATCTATAGGGCAACTTAAGCGTGTCGTTTCACCGTGAAGACTCCATATACAACAAAAAAAACTTCGATTTTTATAATTAGAGCAGAAACGCTTCATGATAGCGTAATTATTGGAACACTTAAGTTGTGCATCTTGATGGTACCCAGTTTATTGTTGCGATTATATGGGACTATGATCAACTTCGGAACAGCACACACAGCCGCACGCGGTTCAAACTAAGGCTGAGATGTTTCACCGATCGTTTTCCAACACAGCTCTCTGCTCCTTCATAAGTTTCTTCGATAAGGCTACGTTCAGTTAGGGCAGTAAAAAGAATTTCACTGGAAATTTTCGAAGCTGTTGACGAGAACTGAAAAAGGGATGGAGAACATTATAGGTACTTTGAACAGAGTTTTAACGGCACGTTTTTTCATCACCATCTGCGCAAACAGTGGGAATTTCGTGCAGGGAGAACTTTTTCTTCTTCTGAGCTTTTTTTTCGACCTTTTGCGACCATAATTTGTAGAAGCCTTCTGCAGCAATGAAGATGATGATGAAATAAATACTTCTTTGAGTGAGCGGGTCGAGGAAACTGCTTAATGAAATCGTAACTTTGAATAATATGGTCGTTGTCGGAAAGATGTAATGAGATCATGGAGGATTAACGTTTATAAGTGCGTTAATCGTAATGATATGAGCCTATATAATTTACGTTCAAGACAAAAAAAACTCATTTCAGGTGGCAGCGGTGAGCTTGATGTTGCTAGGGAGTGTCTACGTTCGCGTCGAAGTGCTAAGCACACGTCTGTGTCGAAACCTAGAAGGAGATCATGATTTCGAGTTGAAGACTGCTGGAGAGAACTCATTCATGGCGAACTAGTGGATGAAAAAATGAGCGTCTACTTCGAGGTAAGAGTGCATGAGAACATCTGCTTTTGTTTTGAAACAGTTCAGCCATCAGACGGAATTGGAGGCTGCATCGCAGCAAAAATGAGAGTTCATTATGCAAATAAATTTGGTTTTTAATTGCCGCTGAAGTGAAGTATAAAATGTACGCCGTGATGGAATTTTGAAGCTAATGCTAACTGTTATTCCGATGCGAGATTTGCAATGTTTGTATTTCACCAAAATAAAATTTAATTTTCCCGCACTGTTTAAGCTCAGAAATTTTGCGAAATTTGCAAGAAAAACATAAATGCAGCTGATTTCTGGCCTTGCCAACAATTGTTTGCAGGTGAGTCGGCAGATTGGGTCGGATAGACATTTGTTTGGAAGAGTGAAAGCTTATGAGCAACGTTCGCTTTCATTCCCAACGAGATCAAGTAGACAAAGGAGGAGGTTTAAAAGAAAACTCTCTTCCTTGCAAAGTCTTAGTCTGGCGTTTGGAGCTTTCTCTGCGCAGACAGCTGACCAATATGGTTGGGCAATTTTGAGAGAAGTCCCAGAGTCCACAAACGTATTTTCAGAGTCTGTTGATAATAGCTGTCACGGTAGCTATGTGGGCGCTGCTGAATCGGAAGATCCGCAGAAGGTGCTTCAAAGATGCTTTGCAATGAATCGACGTTAAGAAACCATGTAAAATACGCGCTTGCAGAGTCGCCAATGCTGCAGCGTTCGTACATGAGCGTAGAACTGGAATCCTCTTAAAATTTCAAATTCTTGCTTGAGAGACCTTGAAGATGAGTAGAAACTTATGATTCTGCGGAAGTAAATTACGTCGTTATATTTTACGCTCCGTAAACACGCCTTATGGCAACAGTTTGCAGCCAAAGATTTGAGTGGAATCGACCATAAATGTGCCGTTCGTTGACTGATCAAAACCCTCCAACTTGTTCACAATATAAATTAACTCGTGCATTCGTCACATGGACACGTAAAAGAGAGGCTAGGGATCAACGCTTCTGTACGGTACACAGAGGGTACAAAAAAGTAATTTCGAACTGTGGAGAGAGGCTTTCATATGGAGTTCGACCAGGCTTCATCTGAAACTCTCGAACACGTGCTCGTTTTTCTGAACGCAACTTCGCGGCATGAGTAAAATCGTTCGGAAACGATATTTTTCCTTTCTGTGTTACCACAGCACCTTTAGATGCTAAAATATTCCACCAAAGCAAGTACGGAGTATATCGAGATGCTTACAATCGCGCACACCTCAACTCTTTCTCCTCGAACAGTAACAGATCAGTTGCTAATAGGGATTGGGATCAGGGACTTCCTGGCTTGTGGGTTTTCTTCAACAACTGTTGCTATAACAAAGCTAGTACATGCTGCTGGGACGCATTAAAGAACTTTTCCACTTTGATGCTTGTTGCCTAGACACGGTTCGTGTTAGCGTTTTTAGCAATACGATCACCATGGATGCGGGATATCTGCGTTTTATGAAATATCCCTCCGTCTTTATACGTCATTATATAATGGCGTTGTCCAGCTGCAACTAGCTTTTTTCACATCTCAGCTTTAGGGCGTATGCAAAGTAAAGATACCCCATCACTTTTATCGGTTGTGACTGACCACAGTTTCACTTTTCATCGGCATGTTTTTTTCTAGATATGTTGAAAAATGCTAGCACAGTTAGAAATTTCTAGAAGCACCTGTTGAATATGGCAAATACTGCTGAGACTTAGCGGCGATTTCAAAAAGTGCAACCAATGGATGTCGAAATCAAAGTGCTCAAATACATTCTCCCTCTTCCCCCCAGCCGCATTATTTTGAAGTGGATTCCCGGAGAATTACTTTTGTAGATGTGCAAGCGGTGAAATTTGGACTGTGTTATGAAACGAGAAAAACCTGTCAGTGGTTTTGATGCAGTTGTTTACTTTACATGCACTTCCTAGATGGGCTCAATACTGGTTTCTTTTCGAGTTCAAACCATTCTAAAACAATTTTCAGAGAATTTCCTAACCATACTCTATTAGGCCCTCCCGGATCGATGAACAAGCAAACGCTTAGTCATGCCTAAGTGCCTATAAACTCCTGCACTATGATAACTAAAACCCTTCAGAGGTGTGGTAGGTGAACTGACATGAAACGTACTAGCTGTGTACGCACTGCAAGCATCAAAATTTTACTACTGTAGAAGTTCTACGTTTCTCATAACCATTTACAAACGTTCAAATAGGAGCCACAGTAGTTTCTCATTTCCGGTTGCATCGCTTATAACACATTTGAAGTGGAAATGACGAGTTAAATAAAAAAGAGTCATTCTCATCGTGCCTCGTATGATTTAGCATGCGACCCTTTAATACATAGAGTAGTTTAAATCTAATATTTGTACATCCGAAGACCTAGTTACAGCGAATAATTTGTAAGCTTAGGTAAACAACTGCTCGCTAGTGTGATTTAATAACTGCAATTCTATGGCTGCAAATGCACATGGTTTAAGCGTTTGAGCCTGAGAGTTGTTGGCATCATAAGTGGAAACGCTGATATACTTGCTCAGTCAAAACTTTGGAACACCGCAAAGGGTCGCATATAACTCCGAAACACGCATGCATACTGTCCGTATACGCCTTCGAGACCCACTAGTGCTGCTTCTTGTGCGCTTTAATATCCCGTTGAATACGTGATTTAATTTCTGATATAAGAAATACGTTAGTTTAAAAGACTGCCATATGCCGAGCGCCTATTGCAAGGCAGTAACTGAGATATTTCTTCTTCTCGATAGCTATAGCTGAGATATTTTTGTGCGTTGTACAGTGCGTCATTGCCTTGAGCGTTCTTTTGAATTCGAGATATTTCAATGCTCTAACAACTTATTCGGCATTGAAGAATACTTTCGTTTTTGGACTTCAAGACGCATTCTGCAAACTTTAAATGGACAAAGCAAGCCTCAGTGAATTCACATGCTTAATATTCGCAAAATATAAATTCCAAAGTTCAGAAATATGTTGAACTGGACGCATATATTCTAACGTCGAATCACTTCTGGTAACCCTAACCACTTCAAAAATTCAAAACCCCTTAAATCAATGGTATGTTGTACGTGAGGAGGATTGTTTTACTTATCATACAGGAGCAGTAAGCATTTGGGAGTAACTCAAGAGTAACTCAACAGTGTTTTACTTTTAAAAAAAGGCATCAGAACGATATCATTACCTGGAACTTTTAGTCAGCGGACGAAGATTAATACCTCAAATAGTCAAAACCCTCGATGATCAAGCTCGGGTCTCATTAATTTTATAACTTCTGGATAAGGGAGGGAGAGGGAGGGATTGGGAAGAGAAGAGTGGGATGGAGCTAATGAAATGCGAGTGTCTTCGAAATCGTAGGTGATTTGATGGAGGGGAGACTATAATAGCACCCAACTTTTGCTGACCATCCTTAGCTGAGCGACTGTCAAAGAAAAGCTGAATATTTAGTGGTATGAGACGAGCATCCATCTAATCACGTCATTCGTCTCTGTTTTTCATTTTTCTTTCTCTTGATATTCTAAGTATAAACCCAGAATTTCACATTGAGGTGCTGTTTGTTTCGTTGATTACAGAATCATTAGAAAAAGCCTTCTGCTATTTCTCCTAATTTTCTGAGGATGGCTTTCTATTTAAAAGCAGGTTTCTGTTTAAAAAGGGTCTCCTCTTGCCTCCAGCTCTCTAGAGAATGATCTTCTACTTGGGAGTTGTAACCAAAAAGAAACGATATTTTATTTCTGTTCGCTCAAAACGACTGTAGAAAGCACTAAGGTTGTAAGCGATTTGAGCAGTTAGACGGCTATGAGGAAGACGTTTCGGTTTCCTCTTCACTGGGATGATATTGTTTTGGCCATGTGGCACATAAACGAAGTTATATGAGACCAGCCTTTTTTCGATTCAGAAGGAAACGGACAAGATAAACACATGAAATCCGTGACAAGTCGAGGTGAAGGCACACATCACATGCATCCTGCTCGTTCGCACATCAGTAACGACCTCGTTAATCCTAATTTTGATTACGCATTACGAGGCAATTTTAGGAACACTTTCAAAACGTGGATATACTTCGCTCGTAACAGATCAGCATATAAGTGCCCCAAAATTGTTTCAACTTCTCCTCAAAACTCTAGTATGAGAAAACTGTCTAAAGTCACATCCGGTTAAATAGCGAACACCAAGTGAATGTATGGATGGTGGTGGAGTATTCTTCATATAGTCTATTTACTCAAAGATAATGATCGTGATTTGGCTTAGAAGAAAGTAGGGCAATTTATAAAAATTAAAAAACGCACTACTTTTTGATTTTTCGGTCTATCAGATAAGTAAACGATCACGCAAAACCTTTATGGGAATCACATAACACGATACCGCTGGCTAGAAGTTTGTGTTGGCTACACGAGAGGAGGCAGAAAGTATTTCTTTGTGCTCACTGCGTTCGTTCCATAAGCGGTGTGAAAATTTAAATGTGATCATCGGTCGATACTTAAAGACAAAAGCAAACAACAGAATGAACGAAAGCAGAAGTCGCAATCGCTCTATTCAGGAAATTCATTAATAATGGAAAGACGTGCACATAAGCATATTTACATCAGGAACGGGAGCCTTAATGAGACATTCACGACCAAATATCACTTCGAATGGAGCAAATAGAGCAACATTGACAGTACAGTTCAACTCACAATGTTAGTGGACGGCAAACTTAAGTGTTCATATGGGAAAAGCACTTCAAGATTTGTCTATAAGACCGTTCTGCATGAAGGAGGGCAATTTATAAGGGAGAAAAAGGATCTGGTTTTATCATCATGATTCTTTAAAGTGAAAGCTTGTGATTTCCACGAAAGCGTTGATAGCTTAACAGATGGCTAAAATATTTTAGAAACAACCATCCGCTGAGGAAAGTGTTTTCAATCTGTGCTGATTTATATCTTTCTAAGCTCATTTTCAAAATGGCGGTAAATTTTAGAAAGTTGTGTACAAAAAAGTGTGCCAGAACGACGTGGCGCTACTCATCTTTAAAGTACTGCTATTTAGGTCTTTTCAAAGGTTTTAATGAGTAACGGTGAGCTCTAAAAAATTTTTAAAGTAATAGACAGCTATGAAATGAATAAGATTTCATTTATATTCCCAACAGTACAAGCCCCTACTAGCGAAAAATGTTCCTTGCTCGAAGAAGATTGAATCTGCTGAAAATAGAACGCTAACGACTAGTGAAAACTGAGGTGGGACACTCCAAAGTTTTAAAAAGTCATAGAACTGACTCTCAAAGCAATCTTTTCGTTTCTCTCCGCTTCGCAAAATGTGTGAGTTGAAATTAGAGTGGGTAGGATGTTTGATGAGACTTGGCTTCATCCGTCGTTCAATTTTCCTTTGGCTGTGGTGACAGACTTCATATTATGGAATACAGATGTTCAGGCAAACTTGATGGAGGAGATGAATAAGTTTTTTTGAACTATCTCAGTTTCATGTTTTCTGAAAGGCATACTATCACCTGTTTTCGAGATTTAAACACTTGAAAATACTTATTGTAAGACCCGATATGTCATGGAATGACTGACTGTTTTGTTTCTTCAAAAACAACACATTAGAGGAATGGTAAAATTTCATATCGAATGCAATAGTTTTTCGTGGCGACCACAGTCGTATCGGTGGATCGGATCATGCCCACCGACGTCGAATCCTCTGTGGACAGCTGGATGGCCATACGAGACGATTGAGGAAGAGGTGTGGTGGCGGTGCGTCCTTCTCGAAATATGGCACCACCCAAGACCAACATGATTGGCTCAATGCGTTCTTTTCCATTTTATCGTTGTGGTACGAGTTCTGAAATATACTTACGGCTTTGCAGACGTCTTCATTGCTCTGAAGCTGGTATGAATCTTTAGGAGGGAAGAAACATCTCAGCTGCAAACAATTTAATTTATATCTATGGAAATAAGACGACGAACAGTGATTTACAGATGAAGGCAAATCGGCTAGAACGGTACAGCTAGTAATGATTAGATCAGAACATAACCGTCAATTTGCACTTCTTCGTGAATATAGAATGAGAAGACCTCAGCTAGCTATTTTGATATTATTTGTTTACCTCTTTTAGACTCAAAGGAAACTTCCTTATTAATAGACCTCATTAATTAGGTGAATTAAGTTTCCGCCTGGAAATGGACGAAAGAAGTATCGCGTTCCCTGTTTCTCATCAGTTGATGCTGAGCAGAGAAACTGAGAGAGGTGATGGTTTTAAGAAAAAACGAATAAAAGGGGAGCAATCAAATGCTTTTTGCTGAATAGTGTTGATTTTTGCGACACTACGAAGAACAAACTGAAAATCATTGCAAGCGCACTGCTCGCACTATCGCGGCGCCCACCTTATCAACAACCGCAATTAAAGCGCTTTCAAAACGCAACGAAACGAATGGGTGCAAAGATGCAAAGCACTGATAGCTCTCATCGGTATTCACACTAAACAACTACTGTCAGCTCCGTAACAAGAATGGGCGCCATCGGGGTTATAAGCATCATCCTAGATGGAATATTTACGGAAGTTGTTGTGTGCATCCGACTAAAGGAAATTCGATGGCGAAGCCATAGTTATGCATAACTCTTATTCGTACGGATTTAATCCGATAAAAGTTTGCAAAATCGATTTTTGGCCCTCTGTTCGGAACAAACGAGGGGAAATTTAAGTCCATGTATGCGGATGAAAATGTTCGACTGGGCGGTAAAATCACAGTATGAAAAAAGCATTGCCAATAAGCAAAATTAGCGCCCACATTCATTGTGCAACGGAGTGTTAAGCTGGAGGTAAGTACAGTAGTATTAGGCAGTTAAGCATTGATACTCTCGTCCTGCACCATCTCTTCCCCCCACCCTCCTTGCAAAGAATAAAAGATCGTTAGAAAACAATAGCGCATTGCATAACAACTTCATCATGTCTCCCCATGTTACCCTAACATTATTGTGCCGCTGCATAAAAAGCTGAACTTGAAAATCAGTGCTTTCTTAGGATAACGCTTTCTTAGCTGGTTTTGTTTTTGCGCCGACATGAGCGAAAGGAACATGCAATAATGTTTTATAAAAGTAGGAAGAAGAACCTGGAGCGAGTGGTACGTCCAGAAGGTGCGACTCGAAACGAGATAGCCAAGAACAACGTCAATAGTGTAGTGCTTCCTGGCAAGAAGAATACAAACAACGGCGACCACGGCGGCTACCGAGTACAGATGGGCCAATAAGTTTAGCTTACGAGGTGCATACTGCTTAAAAGCGAACACCGCGTTGAACAACGAAATCGTGTGCCCCGAGATGATCAGATCACCACAGAGCTCCCTACAATCCATATTATGACAACGTTATCAAATGAGGCTCGCAGGATGAACATTTCTCGGATTTTACGCATTGTTGGCTAATACAGTCGTGCTAAATCGGAATTCTCTTCTTTCACACACGCACAAAAAAAAATCATAACGTTGGAGTTAAGGACTAGCTCGCTGATAAGGGGGACCAATGGTGAGGGACGCTACGATTAGAAACGCTTCTCCATCTTCAATTCCTAACCGATCAAAACGCGAATGGAAAAGTTTTTCAAAGCAAATCTTGTCTCCTCTATGGGCGAACTGCCCCATAGGGTGACCGTTACTGACAGCTGTATGCTAAATTGTTGCAAGCTTTGTTAACACAAATTTTCCAAAGGGGTTGTCACATGGATGGGCAGGACTTCTTCGTAAAATGCAGCTGTCACATTTTAAAATAATGATTTCCATCGCTTTACTCTTGGAAGGTGAATGTGTTCGGATTAGTTCGTTTGTTGCCTCTGAGTGAAGGTGTCGTTAGAGCTTCGTGCGAATTCAAAACAACTTAAACGTTGCCATAATGGAACAATGTTTAAACAAAAAAAAAAAACCGCCATCACAGCAACTACCTTGCACGCAGTTCTTCTATCCCGGCTGACCATGCAATCTTCAACACTCGTTTCACAATCACTTGCAAACTACCATCGGTTTTAGGAGCACAGTAAGTTTGCACGCTGGGTACCGGTACCTGAAAAGTGAGCCAATGGAATTATTTCGAAAAACAATAAAGTGAGCCAATACGTTACTTCAAAGATCAGTGTTGACATTAGTTTCATTGGAAAAGGGCAAATGCATATGATTATTCGAGATCCGTTGTGGTGTAGTGGTAATGTCTGCACTGAAAATATGTAAAAATTTCATTAACATTACTTCTGAGTTATAACGACGCAAAAAGTTTGTTAACGACGCGTGATTAAACGGCATTTCAAGGAGCATATTACATTGATTTGAAAGGAAACGTAGGACAACGAAATTCAATGCATGTGCATATTCAATGGGTTCAGTAGACGCCTTCAAGAGCGCTTATTGGCTTGATGAGAAGGCAAGCTTCGTAGCACATATTCAATGTGCTTATTATAAGGATACTTGAAAATGGTTGTAGACGATAGAAGTGCAATATATATGCGAAAAGATAACCTTATATAAGGAGCTCGTTTGGGCTGCACCAATCTATCGGTAAATTATGAAATTTTATGGCTTCCATGTTGCCCTTTCAACGCTCAAAACTCGCAGCAAGCTATCGCCTGCCGCTGCTAAATCGTAAAAATTTAAATTCTCGCTTTTTGCGCAGGCACCTCACTGTGGTCGACCATCGTTCGCCCCCATACGGCCTTCTTTCAGTCTTTGCCGATTCTCAACTGTTTGCTAGATAGTTATGAGAGCGATGAATTACCCAAGTTTTTTATCGTATCTACGCTTGAGTGCTGCTTCATTACATGCTATACATCATTAAAGACGCTAGACGCTACATGATATGTTGATTTAATTTGTTTGCACATTCATGGAAGCTGGTGACGATCCCAAACAGGTGTGCATTTATATCGGCTGTCTTGTGTTGCCGCGTATGTAGGTGAATCGATTATCTGCAGTAATTGTGGACATCCTCTCTTTATATAGCATCTTGTCTGCCATTTAAATTGCTTCTTGATCAGTGCTAAAGATGACAATTCGTAGGCGACCATAAAGTGTGCCGATACGAGAACAATAAGAATGGTTCAGCTCTTTTGCAGTCCACTTTCGCAGATCTGTCAAGATTAGCAAATAAAAGTAATGCTCAGGCACATATTTTCATCCTACTGGTTTCCAGCCTGTGTTACCTTTTTACTCTCTTCTATACCAAAAGCGTACTATTTAGCACTACCAGGAATTCGCAAACTCTAACAAAATAGTTTGCCTGAAGACCAAGAGAGCATATGAATTTCGCCACTAGTAAAGGAACAATTCATAATTCTTCTAAGTCATTTCTTTGCTGAATTATTCAGCGATTTAATGCCAAAAATCTTTCTAGCATTTTGCGACCGTTTCACACGAATTTGACTACATAAGGACTAAAAAATGCAAAAGTATAAAAAGACCAAGAAATCGCATATAGAGAAGCGACCACCTGGAATCATAAACCTAACCTCTAGTGAGAGCATTGGAACAGGTGTTTCAATGAGGGAGTACTGCTGCAAGGCAAAAGCTGCTTACTTGGCTGAGAATTCATGAATATAACAACGTTTGAAGCATATAATCTGACAACACAGAGATTATAAATCTTTAAAAACTACACTGAAAGCTTTGGCAAAACGCACGTCCCTCAGCTATGCTGTAATTGTACACAGTCAATACATGCTTTTGCTAACAGCGAAATTTTTCTCAACAGTTGGGAGTTTATCGTTCAGTAACAAATCAAATTTCTGCCTACTCCGTTATTGTGTGGCAGCAAAACATTCTTCACGACATGGTTATTACTGCGATCGACAAAATATCGAAGGAAGACCCGTCGAGGTCAAATTTTCTGAAAAAGATCATGCATCGAAATTCCCGACGACAATATAGTTTTTCTGGTATGAGCTGATAAACTTTGTGCTGATCTAGCCAGAGTTAGAAGTACTTCGAAGCTCTACGAACAAAACAGCCTAAAACAGCGATGCATCTTACTGTCCTTGCCAGCGTGGAAGTGCTCGGATAGGTAGACAAAAAAAAGCTCCATCCCTTCTCCGCTGTTTCTCCCTTTCCCCTTCCTCCCATAGGAAATGCCCACATCCCTCGCAAAGAGCGATAACTTGTGAAGACTTTTGCTTCTGACTGCTCCAAAAAGTTGGTGACGGTGATCTGGATGGACAAAAGTGTCGATGGAGGAGCTGTTGGAGTTTCGAAAGAAAGGTACAGGGGAAAAACAAGAACATTTCTAATAAGGAACTCTTTGGTTTTCATGCTCTTGGCTAAACAATACTCTATGGTGCTAATCAATATGCTACCGGTTTCGAACCGATGATGCAACATGCAAAAACGGTGACGCTTTCGCCACGTCACGCCTTATCAGATTGTAGAGATAAACATGCCTTTTAGCATCTGTTATGGTGCTGCGTCCTGCACATGAATGAAATATACACTGTATGCAACGAAGTCGAGTCGTGAAGCCATCATGCTATGGTTCATTGTAGAATTCTGTGGGATGCAATTTTCTCTAGTATGGAGGAGAAGAGACAGATGGGCAAACCTCAGCGTGCCACGCTTCCCACCTCAGTAAACCTAGAATATATCAAGAAAGAAACCTAAGGTGTTGTCTTTCTTTGGCTTTTCTCTAGAATATCAGTTCGAACTTTGTCTTGTTGTGAACGTTATCCAGAAGACAAAGCCAATCTTGTCTCGTCTCTTTTCACCGCGATCCTCAGAGAAATGGATGCCCCCCAACAATGAACATTTCATGGGAATGTTTACTAGAAAATTTACACGCAACACGGTGCTAATGTTTTTTTCTTTGAAAATACTCTGTAAAAAACCAAATTCAACACACCTACTTGCACTACAGCGCAATAATACGAATATTTCGTTGCAAAAATGTTCCCAAATTTTTGTCTATTTTCATGCGATCACTGTTGAACATCACTAAAACCAATGTGATTTTAGTGGTTCATTTTGTGTTCATCTAGCCGTTAAGTTGAAATTCGTATGCGTAGAGCGTAGAAAATTTGACAAACATTTCAGGGCACAAGTTGAGTATGCGTAAACGAAAACGCATACTAGTAAACTTGTTTGACGATTAAGTGTGCAGGTAACTGTCGTATGGTAGCGAATTCATAAGCGAAACGCACAGTAATGGGGTCGAATGTTTACTCGATTTCGTACAAACGCTTTCAGTGTTCAGTGAAAGATGCACTTGGTGTTCATATGGGCAGATCATACAATCTGCTAGCAACACGTCGTCCAAATAGCTACCCACGAAAACAATTCTTTCGGGCTGTTTTCATGCGAATAAAATGTGCACAACGCACTCGTACTTTCGTTCTAAATAAGACAGGCTCAAAAAAATCTCTTAGAAAGAGTGCACGATCATGAAACGGAACGTTGGAAATCAAGCCAACGAGGTCTCAACTGCATCGCAGAAACCCCAAATACTTACGCTTAACTTACATCAAATATCATCGAGTGAGCTCATCGAATGAGTTAGATGTGCATTTCTGGTTTACATTTCTTTTTTTTTTTACAAAACAACTCCGAGAAATATCGAATTTTGGCAGCTGTAGCTTGTGTGCATGAAGCGTTATGCAGGCACATCTTTGTGCTCGTGTTCCATTGAACATGCAGGCAATTTCCGCTTAGAAGAAATAAGCCAGGAAAGTCTGGTACGCAAAGCGGGACTTCGGAAACTCCTAAAGGTTGTATTTCGCAGAAATACTTGACAGACTATATTCGTCGGAATCACCTTAGGATAGTATTTGTTAAGACTGCAATGGTCTGTCTCATGGTTTGCAAGCGGAAAAATGCATCGCCACCACATATTATTTCTTTTTTGCTTTAGTTGTATATGAAATTGAATCTTCCCCGGATGGCAAAATAAACGCACAAGTATGAAGTACTGCAGCACAAATGCCCCCTGCAGCACAAATGCCCCCCAAAGATGACGAAGAGTTCCATTTAAAACGCAATCAGTGGGGAAGCATTTAAGGAGTAAGGTTTGCGCTGTGTCGCTATAAGCATTATCACTTGAAGCATGCGCGTCTATCGCTCCAGCTGATTGCTTACCTGAAAAATTGTGATGCAAATGGCGCGAAATGTGTAGCATAGTGCCACACAAAAAAACACGCGTCTTGTCACGATCCATCGATGTTGATGACATACAATGACTATAACTGCACTTACGATTATCGTAAGCATAATAGCTTCCGTAATGCGAATCGCACCCGTCACCTGCAAACGAATACCACTGTTCTCTTATCTTTTCCTTCACACTCCTTCACACCATCCGCTCACCTATCCTGCTTCAGTTTACAATATTTCAATTCCTCTTCTCCATTTAACGAAGAATTGCTATGACGCTTGCTCGCATAAAATTTAACGCATATAATATGCACGCAATAGTTAAACTCTTCGGAATTGCTGAACGTTATTTACCTGATCATCGTGCGATGCATTACTTGACTGCGGAGATTACGTTCAGCACGTTAAAAATTGCTGAACGTTATTTACCTGATCATCGTGCGATGCATTACTTGACTGCGGAGATTACGTTCAGCACGTTAAAGGTTCGGTTCAGGGAGGAATTCTTCACTTCATCTTTTTATGCTGTCCTACGGTAAATTCAAATGGAACAGTGCTTATAAACGTAATACGAACAATCGTTTTTTCACACGTACTTTCCTCAGAAACAACAAGATAGGGCTACAAGAGTGATGTCAACGTCTCGCTCCACGAAGAATTGGAAAAGTGTTCGGTTATGCAGCGCAAGTTTTGATGGGATCGCATCTCCCGTCATCTCTACATAGTTTGCTGAATTGAATTTTCGACGGGAGAGAATCGAAATTATGAACGTCGTACACAAGTTTGATACTACTGCTGTTGGCTGAACTAGCTAGCTTGGAGGAGAGGTGACGAGAAAACCTGAATTGTGCACGATTTGACTCCATGATAAGGTTAAGCGTTTGCTCAACGCACGTTTAGATGCGGTCATCTGCGCAGTATGCTTTCGCAAATCTGCACACCATCTGAATTGTGCACGATTTGACTCCATGATAAGGTTAAGCGTTTGCTCAACGCACGTTTAGATGCGGTCATCTGCGCAGTATGCTTTCGCAAATCTGCACACCATCTGAATTGTGCACGATTTGACTCCATGATAAGGTTAAGCGTTTGCTCAACGCACGTTTAGATGCGGTCATCTGCGCAGTATGCTTTCGCAAATCTGCACACCATCTGAATTGTGCACGATTTGACTCCATGATAAGGTTAAGCGTTTGCTCAACGCACGTTTAGATGCGGTCATCTGCGCAGTATGCTTTCGCAAATCTGCACACCATCTGAATTGTGCACGATTTGACTCCATGATAAGGTTAAGCGTTTGCTCAACGCACGTTTAGATGCGGTCATCTGCGCAGTATGCTTTCGCAAATCTGCACACCATCTGAATTGTGCACGATTTGACTCCATGATAAGGTTAAGCGTTTGCTCAACGCACGTTTAGATGCGGTCATCTGCGCAGTATGCTTTCGCAAATCTGCACACCATCTGAATTGTGCACGATTTGACTCCATGATAAGGTTAAGCGTTTGCTCAACGCACGTTTAGATGCGGTCATCTGCGCAGTATGCTTTCGCAAATCTGCACACCATCTGAATTGTGCACGATTTGACTCCATGATAAGGTTAAGCGTTTGCTCAACGCACGTTTAGATGCGGTCATCTGCGCAGTATGCTTTCGCAAATCTGCACACCATCTGAATTGTGCACGATTTGACTCCATGATAAGGTTAAGCGTTTGCTCAACGCACGTTTAGATGCGGTCATCTGCGCAGTATGCTTTCGCAAATCTGCACACCATCTGAATTGTGCACGATTTGACTCCATGATAAGGTTAAGCGTTTGCTCAACGCACGTTTAGATGCGGTCATCTGCGCAGTATGCTTTCGCAAATCTGCACACCATCTGAATTGTGCACGATTTGACTCCATGATAAGGTTAAGCGTTTGCTCAACGCACGTTTAGATGCGGTCATCTGCGCAGTATGCTTTCGCAAATCTGCACACCATCTGAATTGTGCACGATTTGACTCCATGATAAGGTTAAGCGTTTGCTCAACGCACGTTTAGATGCGGTCATCTGCGCAGTATGCTTTCGCAAATCTGCACACCATCTGAATTGTGCACGATTTGACTCCATGATAAGGTTAAGCGTTTGCTCAACGCACGTTTAGATGCGGTCATCTGCGCAGTATGCTTTCGCAAATCTGCACACCATGTACAACTACGGTGATTTCATATCTTTGCGCATGTATGCGATTTTAATCGGTTTGGGTAGCAATCTCAACAGCTTGTCCCGTTCTGTTTGCGATCCACTATGCCGCATCAGTCACTCCAGCGGGACGGACGTTAACGGTGCGACCACGTGCGCCATAGACACGTGCGAAACGTTCATTTAGGCCGCTCATAGTTTCGAAAGAAGATATTTGCAACCAGCCACATCGATGCTTCCTTGTTTGGCCGTCAGGTGAGCAAGATGAAAGCATAAAAATAAACGGCAGCTCGCTGTAAAGTTGTCAATTACTCGTTATACTGCTGTTAAACATTACCTGCTTTTAAAACGAAGTACACAACGATTCCCATTCTCTCCAGTCAACTATAACGTTCGAATGAACACAAATGAAATCCATGACGGCTGTAGCATTTCACAAGGCGATAAACAAAATCACTCGATTTCATTTCAACAAAATGGTGAACATTAGTTGCTTTCCTTTTTACGCTTGCTTGCGGTGAAAAAAAAAACGCGCATGGTTTTTTTCCGAATTGAACTGAATTTGCTCATTAACGATGAAAACACAATTTCCATAGATGAAAGCTATGTTTCTCAGCCGTTTATGACCAGTTTTTCCGGTTTAACGGTTTATATGCATGAAAACCTGGCATCAAGTTATGGCTGGGTGATGCAGTCTTCTTATCCTACATTTGGAGCAAACCTATTGAGAATGCGATTAGGACAAGAAGGCCTTGCCTTCAATTCATTGGTCCAATTATCTGACTCGACTTTGCCTACGATTTTTTAATGCTCAATTTTCATCGGAAAATGAACACATAGACGACATATGCCTTCCACTTTATTTTCGGACTTCAGATGGCCCTCATTAGCATTTTTAGACGAAAGGCTGTAGGCATGAAAGGACAAAAAAGTAAACCTTCGTTTCTCGCGCACTCTTTGCAAACAAAAAAATAAAGCAGAAAAGCATTTATACCTTTTTATAGCTTTCTCACTTTCAAAAAATTCATTTCGTTCAGCTGCGGAAGCACTGCGAACCTGTTATTTGCTCTGCAAACGTAGTTTAACCAAAAACACGTTCAAATGCATTCCAAGGACTTATAAGACAAGCGCCTTCGTGACTTTATAGATCACCTCGGGCCGTAACAAAACACAGGACACCGGCCGTGTACTCATATTTGTGAGGTATGCCTTATGTCAGTGCGGACTCACGTTTCTACGTTTCCGTTTCGCTGCGCCAACGGGTTTTGTAGCCTGCCGGGAAACAATGAAAGCGCATTTTTTACCTGACGGACCTTCCGTTCAATTCTTCCGCCAAGGATTCATTATTTTGCAAGCCGATCGACGGAAAATGCTAATCGACCTTTCGGAAAATGCAAATTTGTTTTAGCACTTCTAGGTTTATGTCACTTCCTCCGAAGTCGATTAATCGCTTCGAAATTGAGTGCAAGTTTAGCCAGCACAGGAGAATCCTACGATTCACACTAGATCCGCCTAATTTCATAACTCCGGATTCGGCCGCCATCGAGCAGAAACTGCCGAACGATCAAACAAATACTCACATAAACAAGCGGGCATAGACGTCACGTCGTCATTATATGCTTCATAAATGTAAACTTGCGGACATGCAACAAATTACTCTATTTCGACTCGTCTGGAGAAGTCGTTAAACAAGATCATAAAAATCTGGGCATACAAACGAACTTTTAAAATATTCGTTCTTTAGACCATCGCGCAACAAGGCCTATGACGCAAGCTATCGCTTTGCAACTGACCATAGCAGAGCTGAACGCACCGAAACTAGCGATACGAAGTTTAGTGGCAGCGTTGTAAACTATAGAGTGATTGACTCCCTGTATTATGTGATTCTTTGAAGAGAGTCATGAAAAATGTGCAGAAACAAATTCTTGGCAGTAAATTTGTGCGATCGATCATTCAGTCAAAATGCCAATATATTACTATACACTGCAAATGCGCTTGAGTCAATTCACATGCGCATTTCCGACATTGGTTAAGTAATTGTATCAGACTTTCAGAATGTTTGATACAAAAAACCTACGCAACGCTTCTGAAGCGGAGTAAGGTCCACTCGACGACA
>JPKZ01003257.1:88757-135154 GCA_000803305.1 Toxocara canis | reverse complement strand
CCCGAGCAGCGGTTCGTCGAGAGTAGGATCTCATCGATGACAGCTTATCCAGAGGTCCGGACCAGAAAGCTGGGAAGTACAAAGCTGGGGAAGGAAATCGCAGTTGAATGCTATGCAGGAGAAAATCAGATAGGCATCTTCCAATACCGCTCATTCAACCAACCTTCGGTGAGTAATGTGTGATTTCCTTGACTGCATTTTAAAATTCTTCCTAAACCTTTACCGGAATGAACGTAAGGAAGTTGTTATGTTTTGAGTTGAAGCAGTCGAGTTTGAAAAGAATACACTAAGCAGAACACGACTGAACAGCTACTGCTTTCAGAATGAACAAAAGAAGTGCGATTGCAGAATTCACAGAACTATTTCTACACTATAAAAGCGATTCTCTCCCCATTAGTGACTGCTTTAAAACATTTAAAAAACGACAATGTTCTCCGTGTTAAGTTTTGATTAAGCTGCGAGAATTCAGTTCTAAATTTCAGTTTTTTTTTCCCACAATGTTTGACGCAACTAGTGCTGACGTATGCTCGACGCATTTTAAAGAAGACATCTGAAGAGGAGTGTTGCTATTAGCAACTGCATCGACTACATAAAATTTTTTCGGTCATGATTCATAACATTTGGTTGTCAGTTTTAAGCTTGTCAACAAATCCGTACTCTTGATTTCAGCTTCCTTTGAATGGCTGATATGAGAAATGGGAAGTGCGATTGTGGGTTTCGATACTGATGCAACTGTGAAAATATGCGACTAAGCTTCACCGTGTATGAAAATGAGGGCTATTATCACAATAAATCTTATGATTGCACTGAAGTACGGCTTCAGTTACAGCGATAAGACAAGCCGCGACACACTACATTTTCAGCTTATTACTGCGCACATTAGCGTCCCATCATGATCCCTTTGACCTCAACGTTTTGAGTACCAGACCATCCTTTTCAATTTTCAGAAGGCGATCTGGGTTGCGACCATCACCGTCCTAGACGACACTCCACATTTTTTGGAACTGACCTTTCATCCGCAGTCTATTTTGTAAAGTCTTAGCCCACCCCCCTCCCCCACGCCTACCTCTTCTCTCCAAGCCCTCATCTTTTTTAGCTCTGCCAGCAGAAATAGATCGATGGTTTGCTTCGTAAATGATGTGCTCCTGGTTCAGGCAATTGAAATGCGCTCACCAGAAAGTGTGGACGTTGCTGAACGCTGGACTAGGGCGACACTATGACTGAATGAGTGTAAATGCGGTTGCTACATGTTTTAGACCGGAAATTACATTTTGATGATGGATGAAACATTAGCGACAGCAAACAGTGATACGCTTTTTGTGTGCCCTCCCGCATACTTTCCACTTTAAGCAAAATTTTCTTTCGCTTAAGTATGCGGGAGGGCACACAAAAATTTTCGCCTGGCACCTCGTCATCTCCTCAACCCAAATTTTTAAAAAGCATGCATGCGTTGAGTAGCTATTTACTCTATCCGGTATGATGCCACCTATAAGATTGCTATGACGAAAGCGATATTTAAAAAAGCGGCTTCTGGTTATGCTCAAAACGATTACTATAACTGCCTCTGTAATAGAGTCTAAGTTCATTACTTCATCATAATTGCCATTTGATACTGAAATAAATATTTGCACACTCAATCAGGTAGCTTCCTTTTCAAGCATTTTGAAAATGAATGACGGCAAACCTCAGGGAAAATGCTGAACCAGAGATCAGGAAGTGGAGGAGAATCGCGCGGGACCCTCTCATGAATCCATGCAAGTGCTATTTCGTTCGCGAGCCATGCCGACGCCTTAAAAAAATTTTAAATTCATTTCCAGTTTACTTCGTGAACGACTCCAACTCTATTTAGGATTTTCAACGCTTTCTTGCTTTCGAATCAGGCAAAAAAATCGAGTTCATTTGAATATTAATTACGGTACGAAGCAATTTGCAGAACAAACTATGCCACGTTCAGGTCCGCATAATCTCCCATCTAAAAACCTCTCTTCTTTTGTATTTTTCGAAACTCAGCTCATGCATGACCTCTTCCAGCTGTGTCCAGTCGTTCGTTCAATGCCGCACATTCATTGAATGCAACAAAGAAAATAAACACGAATGACAATTTTCTTTCAACATTATTACTGATCCTCAGCCGAAGTTCATGTTCAGTCATGCATAAAAACTTTTAATCGGAGTTGTAAATGTCATTAATGACATTCGATCATAAATTCCTCCTAGCCTATTAAAACAACTGTCGCGTAGGCCATTTCCGAAATGCGTCTGGCCTAACGCCCATCAGTAATACTAGTATCGTATTGCTCATTCAGGAGATAACTATGGCAATGGGAATACCAACAGCAAAACAGCCGTGGTAAACGTTTTTTTTTAGATCGTAGACCTGATCATTTGCATCGAAATACATCAAAAGCAATTGAAAAGTAACAACGATAACCACTAAAGAAACTGAGTGCTAAACGTAGCTGCTATTGGATGATAAGCACATTTTTGAGCGCTCATTCTTTTAGGCAATAGAGCAAGCTGATTGAAGGACGCATCGTTTTTAATCATCTACGAACCCTAGCACCGCAAAACACCAAAGAGCGGGAACGAAAACGATTTGAATAGAACTCGAGGCCGAACTGAAAAAAAAAAAAAAAAAAACGGCGGTTCGCCTTAACACATGTAGAAAGGTTTCTGATAGTTCTTTTATAGTGAACCTATTTCGATTACAGAAGAAAAGCTGCATTAAGCACCGCTGATGGATGCTCTGTGTGCGTAAAACATGGTCAGTCCAAAAATGCAACGGATTTTGCAACATGCATCAACTGTGACCATGTTGAGCATCACCATGCAAAACGTACGTTCGTACGAATATATTATCTGTTTATAAATGCAACCAAATTTCGAAAATAACCGCCAAGTCATTTTTGCAATCATCCAGTGCAGTGACGTCTCCAGCAAAAAACTAACACTGTAATTTTTTTTAACGGATCTTAAGCGAGACGTTGGTGCGAACTTGTGACGGGTCACATGAAAGATCGCAAAAAATGAGCGTACACTATGTGATGAAATCCCGACTGGTAATAACAATTCGCATGCGACAACACATCATACTTTCGAGTATGCAATTCCACACAATGCATTAACCAAATCCGAACTCAAAAAATAAAAATAAAATAAAACAAAAATTGCGCGACATAACGTTAAAAATCGCACTGTGTTCGTTGAACGATTAGTTTTGCTTGTCGAGCTGTCAGACTTTCATGAAGGAAAGTTTCATAGCACAAGCTTTCGTCGATGAACAGCAGCCTATCGCTTGTCGGATGAAAATGCTTACGCAGATTTATATTCCAAACCATAAAATTTGACTTGTTACGACTCAAAAACATTTCAAAATCACCTCAGTTCCCACGTATTGCATTTGTAAGAACCTCATAAATATATGCGCTTTATCCAAAGAAAACGAGATTGATTGCATGATTTTCATTAAAATCATCAACTCAAAACGAGTATCTTAAGTCAAAAAGTGTGTCTGACTTACGACGAGCGAGAGAGAAAGAAATGCAGGTGTTTTTCTCGGCTCGCCAGACTTTTCCACTTGGATGTCACCAATCGGAACGGGCACAATCTTCATCGAAAGAGAAACTAAGAACTGTTGTTAAGTGTAGTCGCCTCCTCCTCTATTGCTTTGAACAGAAGAATAAATCGGTGCCGCGTTAATTCGATCGCTGTTGTTTTGTGATGATGTTTCCGCAACTCGAGTTCAAACAGTAAATTTAAGATAGGCGATGCAGAGGTGCCTATTGTGAGCCAAACTTACTGACCCTAAAAGAGAGAATGGTAAGCTCAATGAGCTGAAACGTTATGGGTATTTACCATGATAAAATATAACTATAAACATAAATGCAAATTGTTCAACACTAAAATATGTAGTTATATTTGTTATTCTTGTAAAAACACTGTTATAACAAATATACAAAAACACATACTGTTCTAACAAATACTGTTATAACAAACATTATTATGACAAAACCATATCGTTATAACAAACATTTCTTTTAACAAGTTGTAACAACGTTAAAAGAAATGTTTACTATATGATGCTGTTCGACAAGCTCGCCTTAATGGTGCACTCTCAACGTTATTTGCTCTCATCTTCTAATTGTGTTGCTTCACATTTGTTGCTCACAGTTTGAAATTCAGCTAATTACATGACCGATAAAACGAACTCCCATAATAATATCGATCATAATGCATTCAGTAAAAGTTGACTAGCGTTCCCAAATGAAAGTAGAATATTCGTGAACAACACAAAAGTTGAATGATTAAAACAGTGAGTGAAAAGAGATTGTTAACTAAATCAGAGTGGCGAGAAAAAGTTATTGACAACTTGTTATGCCTAAAAAGCTAATACCATTTAGTAGAAAAAAAAAACACTTTTGAGCACTCATTACAAAAATTAGTCAACCGCAGTGTCACAAACATCGAATTGTAATTTAGTTGTGCGTTATGGTAATCCTATACTCATTTACTGTCTCGGCGATGAATGCGCAGATGTTGATGCAATTTCTCTGCACGATATTTTGCGCAAAGTAATTCGCTTATAGCGCTAATAATGCGTCAATGAGTTTCATCACGCAGCTTTTATTTACTCTGTTCGATTAAGCAGCTTCAAAAATCATAATCGACAGAAAATAAGCTCTTTAATCACGAATGTAGAAATTTGAATTTTGAGCTGCTGCTAGCGTAGAGATGCAAAATTTTGTTACTATTACTTCTCCTTAGATTTGCATAGGACTATCCGAGAAATGAAAATGGTCGAAAATGCCGTAAAATGTGCTCAACGCATTAATTCAGTAGCTCTTTGATGACAGTCGAACGAGAGTGTGTGAGAGAAGAGTGAATCGAACGTAAAAAAGGGCACAAAACATACAAGCGTGTAGCAAATTGCCTTCTAAAGAAATTAATTGATGATCAGGAATCAAATGTTCAACGCGACGATTGATGAATATCGTCGAGTAAACGCGAATTGCAAAATTAATTTTAATGTGACATGTTTTGCATGATCGCGATTCATATGATCTACAAGTTGAAAATGTTTTGCAAAAAAAAAATTACATCGAACGTGGCCAAAAAACTACCTATGACATTCAGTTAGTTTTCATAGCAATTTTGCTTGTTCCATAAACGACAAATGGCTGCCTCAGAAGTGTTTACTGAACCATTTCACGTATAACTCGCGAAGCCGCCTGAGCGACAGAAAAACAGACTCTGATTTTTGCGTCAGCCTCGCACAGAATGGTCATCCAGTGGAAGAAGATGGATCAAAAAAAAAGGACAGGACATTTTAATGCGAACAACTCGTTTCGCTATTTCCTGCTATTAGACGTGAACGTGTTAGACGAGTGATGCTTGAAGAACAGATACTGGCTACAAAACTAACTGCTTGCACAACGCAACGATCACTGCAAGCGACTGCATGATCTTCACGCATATTTTGATCCATGAAATTCCTCTGAGGTGAACACTAAAAACGAAATTAAAATAACGCAATTTGCTTCCAACGAGCACAGTTATGAGTGGAAACGTGCACAGAGTTCTCGCACTACTCGTCGACATTTTTGCTGTAAAGATACGCTCAATTTGGAAGTCGTTATCATCTGAACGACCCGCACTATATTGGAAACAAAACTGCTAGTTAATTGCTGACTATAGGTTCGTTATGAAGTGATCCCTGAGGAATTTTTTTTCGACTGGAAACGCAAAGCATTTTTCATATCATCGGTAAGCGGGTAAGTCTCTCTCTCTCCCTCCCTCTCTCTCTCCCTCTCTCTCTCTCTCTAGAAAAAATGTATTAGGAATAACGAACCAGTGAAAAGGCTCTGAAGCAGCAAAAAAAAGACAGTACAATTGTTGAGAGATGCGATGAGAGAAAAACGAAGAAGGGCATGTTGAGAGACATGATTTTACTGCACTCACATGTTGCTCGACCAGTTAGTGAAATAAGCGAATGCTTGCAAAGTAATCAAACAGAAACTTTAAAGAACTAAATTGGACTAATCAAGTTGAACAAATGAAACTTAAGCTTGCTGACATATAGTCTGGACAATTAGGAGCTCTATTGTCGAATGCGCTGGTGAGCTTAACAGCACACCTTCATTCGTCGAAACTTGAGCTTCTGAGACATATGTCTGCAGCACTGACTACGACCAGATCTGGCACTAGTAATTTCATATTTACAGTTCAAGATAATTTGCCGAGCTGACATCAGATGAGAAGTTTTTCAAATCAGCCAAGAAATGAAGCACGATAAAAGGAAATGGAAGATATGGTACTATTTAGAAAAGTAACAGCCACCATTCCAAGGTCCAATCAAACTGAGTATGGTGTTGAAAACACTGAAACTGGAGCTCAGATTTATAAAGAATAGACGCCTGCGCAAAGAAAGAAGTAAAGGCCAAACACCATCCCGGTAGGCAACAGTGCAGCTCAGAAGAGGCATGCGGTAGACTGAAGTCGGTGGGCAGGTTGTGGTTGTGACATGGGCACAAAAATTACGAATAAAGCAAGAGGCGTGGCCTGGATGCTCACAACGGCGCTTCATGTCCTCGGTTGGTTGGCTGTTGTTAGCGGCCAAGCGGACTGTGCAGGTGATTCGATGCGAGTATGTGGTTGTGCCTACTTTAGAACAGCGCACGTATGCAGAGCACTTACGTGAGACTGACTCCGTTTCAAGAATTTACTTGTATCGTCGAGAACGCAACTCAATAAAGCAAACAAAAAGACATACATCTCGTGAAGCCAGACGCAGACTGTGCTTACAGCAAACAGCTCGCATCACTCTACCTGCTAAGCACTCATCTGAGGCATTAAATGAATCGCACAAAAGGATCCGTGAGGCAGCTGTCATTTTGGCTGACATGCAAAAAAAAAACGATTTTTTTTACCTCTTTCTGATTCACTGGAAGGTCAAAATATCAAACAGAGCAGGATTTATGTTTCTAGCGTTATGGATGGGAATTACGATAAAGTTTCACTTACAAGAGTGAAAACTTCTTTAAAAGATTGGCATTTTTTGTTCTGTGCTGTTGCATAATCGGAAGACGGTTTATCATCGAAAAGAACTCCAGTTTAGCGTGATTCAAGTATAGCGTGTCACAGAATTGAACTGTTGTGACAAAAAAACCTCCGTCAAATGATTCCCAAAAAAAAAATGCAAGAAATTTTTGTCGACCTCGGAAGAAGCAATTTGTGGAGGCCGATTTAATAATGAATGCAAAAATGTTGAAGATTTTAAGGAATATAGTCTCCGAAGACAGGTTGATGTGTACAATTTTCATGTGCTAATTGCATTCGAAGATATGATTGTCTTTCGGTTACTTAAGGGTTAAACTCATTCGACCGATCACGTTTATGTTGCTACGCTTCTCGGACCGTAATGTATTTTTTTTTCATAGATGTATTTTATAAGAGCGTATATGCACAATTTCTGTAATAACTTTCAGAAGTGGGCCAAACGCTAAATAAACCACAGCGATGTATAAACAATGCGAACTGAAATAATATGAAAACGAGCAGATTATTATCGTCAAACTGCAGGCTTCATTGTACGCCCATTGCAACCCATAGGATTCACTGGATGGGTATAAGAATAGGTAAGTGTGCATTTTAGGTTGCCAATATTCTGCGTTGTTAGGCAGGTTGCCGGAACCAATGCAAAACTTTACATTCTCGAGGAAAGCAATTAGGGCAGCTTAAAGGTTTAGGTATTCACATAGACAAATACTGCTGAAACAGTTCGAGCAACGTCCACTGTACCCACATACGACGCCCAGCAATCTCAACTGCGTATAATATTGCAATAGTTACGAGCAACTCGCTTTAAACTAAAGCAAAATACGGCGAACAGTTGCCTAAATATTCCTTCAGCGATCATCCATGCAGTCATATGCCTGCAGCGTCCGCTAAAAGCCATATTCACTATCGACGAGCATGTAAGACGGGGACGGCCAAAATGAAAACGGCCAAAATCGCAAGATCGAAACTGTATCGTAATACTAGTATTTAGAAATCATCGGAACGCAAAAGCAGAAAGTCCAAAAACATGGAAAAATGAAAGCTGCAAACAGAGACAATCCAAAACTCACGCGCAGATCATACGATTTTGCAATTCCGCAGCGCATTCCGTCATACAGATCAGCTGGAAGGAGCACAACCGCGTGAAAATTAGGTTTGGAAGCAGAATCACACAATAAATTTCTTTTCTTTGCGAATGAAGAAAACGGTTATTGGAAATCGGTAATCTAAAAAAGCCGAACCGGAAATCAGAAAGGTAAAATCCCTATTGAAGACGGTTAGAAAACCGGAACGATTCAGTTCGGCCCAATGAAAACTTCACAATGTGGTGCGCAGACCAAATGGCAAAACAAAAACGCAAGCAGCCACATCAACGAACAGTAAAAGTAGCGACCGCTTCAGGCTCGTCATTAGACAAGGGCACAAGCACTTCACGTTTACCGCTTACGTTGCAAACGGCATAAAGAGGAATAAGACAACAAACACGCGAGACAAAATGGTGCCTCTGAAACGAAGTTCAACATCGCGGTAAGTTTCGTGTTTCGTAGGTCATGAACACCCACAATATATGGCACCGTTCCATTTGAGCTGTTAAAACTCCAAATGGAAGTGAAAAAAAGACTGAAAAAAGTTATCGGAAGAAGCCGTGATGTCTAACATAGTCAATTCTGAAAAAAAAAAATGCTTGAGGCCGATATTATTCGAGAGTATCATTAAGAAGTCACACAGTTGCTCACCTTATCGGGTAGAGTGACAGAGAGAATACTCTAGCCATCTGGTACTGCTCGACTGAATAAGCATCTCACATTGCTCAGTGACCTTTCGAATAGCCAGGGCCAGGGGATATCATTATATAGAGATCGAGAATGTATCATCGAGGGCAATGTGCGGCTTACATTGACGATTGGACAGTCTCAAGCTCGTGACATACAAACGAGAAAAAAACAACGCGCATAAGAGAGCAGAGTTAGTAAATGGAGAGACTTTTAACTCGGCGCAGGAAGATCTTTGCACAACTGCTTAACCAAGGTAACACCGAAAACCGATAAAGTTCGAGTACTAGTAACGTTAATAAGAGCGCAAAACTCATCGATCACACGGAACGCAAACTTTTATCTACAATGCTTCACGGCTGTTCAATGCATTGTAAGAAATCGAATCCATGAGAAATTCTCATGAATGATAACCTTGGAATCCGTTTCATCGCCTAGAACGTTCAACTTCACAACGTCTCAGATTACCTAAAAGTCATGTCCACTCAAAACGAATCCCCAAAACTCATTCAGAATCATCGTACAAAGGTCACATCAATTCCGGTATGTATTCCTTGCGCACTTCCTTACTCAGAGCAAAAGTTCTTCGTTCAGTGATGTTCCGAGATTTAAAAAAAAAAAAAAAACAGAATACAAGCTACAGAGGATAGAATGTAAGCACGTGCTTTTGTCAGCTAGAAAAGGCTAAGAATATCACAATCGAATAATTTGACACTATGACGTGAAGAAATGAAAACAGAGCGAGAATGAAGGAAGTAAACTAACAGATTGCAAAGTACGCCAAAGGAAGAGCAAGATATGCGTTTTTCGCAACTTCGCTTAGCGACCTACCAAATGCACCACGTCATATGACTAACAAATAAGAATGCGCAGTCACTTATGCTCAACCCCTAACCGAACAGCTATTTACCGCCGAAAGTCAGTGCACAGCGGAGTAGCGATCGAATTGATCAACGAGACTAGAACTGCGACCGATCTTTTTTTTTTCCGTGATTTTCGTTTACGTTCTTGCGAAATAGATTGGCGTTCCTAACCGTTTTTAGTGCGCAGTTTAGCTTGCAACGGTCTGCATCACACGAATCTATACTTTTTGTATCAGGGATTGAATATATCAATTTCGTTGCGCAACAGTTCATTCAGAAAATGCAAGACGAGTTAGACAACGGATGTGGCAATCGCGGTGAATAGCAACTCCAGCGAACTGGCCGCTCTTTAGAGTGACCGGTCACATTATTCACGATGATGAACTGACGCAGAGCTGGAGCTGTTGTGATAGGACTTCCTGGAGTCGTGCTATAGTAGACGCCCGGACATGATTGGCTGAGGTTATGCGGCTGAAAAGAGGTTATACATCATCAAGTCCTATACTTTAAGCTTTGATTTATGATAGCTTTAGCAGTTCTAATCAAGAGCTGAGTTGTAGAATGATTAGAGTAATTATTCTTCTGAAATTCGTAGACCACTGTCGCTTCCAACTCCACAGCGTCCAAAAGGAGGCTTTATCGAAGCAAATAGAATCGATATTCTCGTAATCTTCTTCGATTTATTTTTTGTTAGGTACGCTCAACCACATCCTTTCGAATGTTGTCGATTGGGCTACATTTTTTTTTAAATTGCAGCGGGTACGATCTTGTTTTTCGTTCACCCGGTCTTGACCTCTGCTTAGAATTAAAACAATATGGGCGTAAATAACTTTCCAGACTATTTTTGATACAAATGAGCAGCACTGTCGGCGAGTGTTTCCTAAATGATCCGATCAGCAATTGCAGAAGCAAAATGTTACTGACGCGGCATTTAGTAGCTATTTTATGAAATAGCATGAGCTTATCAATGTAAGTAGGAAATGGCGTTTTTCATCAAAAATTAACAATCATGTTCGGACAAAGCAACAACAACGGATGCATAAGCAACACGAGAAGCGAATTAAGTTATAGTGACGAAATAGTTTTTTTTTAAGTATTCAAATGCGATAAACTAAAAATTACTCGAGTTAACACACAACCACACAATTCGTTAGCATAGTACGAAATGATTGAACCTCTGACTGTATGCTCTAGCTGCACTTGGAAGGTGCTTGGGATCATTATGTCAGTCAGTACACGTGTGCATCTCTAAAGCAAATGCGCGTCATTGCGACGAAGCGCTGCTTTAAAGCCACTTCGTAAGTATCATTCGTGCGATCAAAGAGCATGTGTCTTGTGGCGCTCAGACGCCTATGAGCTTGACGGTATGCCGAATTGTTTGTTCTAAAGGAACATTGTGACTTGGCTGTGGCACGTTGCTGATATTGCGGACATCGTAGTGTTGTGTTGCTGAATATTAATTGATAACGTAACGATCGAAAATTTTTTTGACTGTGAAGACTGGAACGATGATAGCAACGTAGATGTCGAGCAAGCAGTGTCGCAAGTGTCTCAAAAAAATGAACCAAAGTCCTTAGCGAATATCAGGCTTAACAGAAAACGATACTAGTACAGTCTCTTTCAAGCTGGCGTTTATAACATAAATGCTCGGCAGACATCAAGGAAAGCTGTTAAAATGAAATCTTTCCTTGCTGGGCTCTCAGAGAGCAAATGTTTTCAACCGCTCCCTAAACAATGTCTAATCATCGTTTTCTTGCTCTTTTTGGGAACACCCGAATGCTTTCACTGACAAAAGCAGGTATCCTAACAGGTAAGGATTATGACAAAATTACTCGCAGCAACCGTAGTCATAAACTTCTCATATGAATCATCACTTATCGGCCAAGTTATTGGCATACGTCTATCGCTTCTGCAGTTACTGCCATCAGATTGTTTCAAGTAGTAGGTTCTAGCGAACGAAACTAATCAGGAAATGTCTGTCGTTTGAAGAAGACCTTAAGCGTTTCACAAGCGTTTTGATTTAGGAAAATGCGCTTTGATATGAGATTCCATTAGGTCCTTTGTATGACTCACATCATAACCCTTTCCGATTGCTTAAATAAATACTATGATTGGAGCAAAAGATTGCGTTCGCCGACAAAACTGGACCATAACAAGAAAAAAAGGCCGCAAAATTATTCCACTGAACATTTTTACGACCATAGACCGCGGGTCTCGAGGAAGTCATGGCATACGGTTTGATGTGTCCGTTCTGGATGTGTCTTGTTGCACTGACTTCTAATCAAGCTATTTCTAAGTAAGCTCGAAAAAAAAAGAAAGAATGAACGAAGGAAAATAAGAAAGAAAAGGTATTCCTAGTATTGCTATGGCCTTACGTACAACTTTGGTTTATATGAATTTTTGGCTATGCTTCATTGTGTTTCATTCAGTCACTGATCATCAAATTGGAGTGCATCCACAAAAGGGATAAACCAACCGCCTATGTGATAACCGTTGAAAATGAACGCCGGAAACGGGCGTAATTTCTTGATGCTACCAAGTAGAGCGATGCGGTTAGAAAATGCTACAGCTCTGATCTATTTTCTTCATTGTCCGTGGTTAATTAATACTGGCCACTGAAAAGACTAATGATTGCGATTATTTAAGGATCTTTTTATCACATAAACTATAAGCTACTATCACCGTTAAACAACAAACCACAGTGCACAAAATGAGCCTTCGAGGCGATACTGTGACCGATTATGTGTCGACTTTGTTGTAACAACCACTTAACGTCTTTATGTAAATAAGAAATTCGTGTGAGAAGAATGATGGATTATTTTTCTTTACGGATTCACTTGGTGGAATTTACGAGACAGTTGACTTAGTGCTTAACTGAGGTCAACAACAGCAAAACCTAGCCGGTAATCACAATCGATGAAGTTTGATCAGCAATATGAGACGAATGATCGATTGCAAGCTTACTGAGAAGCAACGCTAGGTGCTGATCGAGTGTGTTGTCGAGTCAACGCCAATACACAAACGATGGTGACCATTAGTGAGCTTATTTCTCAGCAACACGCAGGTGTAGATCTGTGTGCTTAAATTTAAAGGCAAGGAGAACGCAGAAATACATGCGCAAGTGGACAAAGGAGGGGTTGGGGGGGGGGGGGGGGGAGGGGGGAGAGGGTGGAGGAAATGCGATGACTGGAACGGCACCGCAAATAATTGTGATCTCAGATTCTCATAAGAGAACTGGCACGAGCTAACTCTAAAGGATTGCTACGGTTCGGAAGGCTTCTATGCAGCGTGCTTTTGCAATCGCAGCGTATATAACAGCTCTCAGTCGACGGAGCCCAACATTGAACAAAATCACGATACCCCCATAGAAATAACGATGGTGTGAGCTCGAAAACTCTTTTGGAGGTTACAAAAGCTAGCAGACAAAAACCATTGAAACGAAAGCGCCATATCGTTTGCGAATATCAGTTGATGAATCGATGAGAACTTCATTTTATGACCGGAACTGATTCATAAAACCGGAAAGTAACGAATGGCTGATTGTTCGAAAGTAGTCGTTTTTGTGCGCAAGGATCGTAGTGCAAATAACATAGAATTCGCTCGACTTACGCAAATATAAGGTGCTATTTACTGACGCGCTAAGCAACACGTTCACCACACGATCCCTGTGGAAGGTTTTCAGTGTTGCAAATTGGACACTATTCCACAAAATTTTTGGCTCACACGGATTGAAAAAGCAGGAGAACGGGGATGAGCATCAAAATAAACGAAAGTGACCATAGCGTTTTCAAACTTTTTGCCTTTTCACGCTTTCTATGCTACTACGCGGTTTTGCCTAAACGTGAAGATGGTGCATGCTTGAGAACGAACAAAAACTGTAACGAACAGATCTTCCCTTGAGTTAAACAGCCATCATAATAGACATATTTGCTGCTTGGTGATTAAATATGCTATTGTGGCTGGCTTAAACAGCGTACTCATGAAACAAAAGTGTTTAAATAATTTTATAGGAAAAGATATGGATAATTTGAAAACGATCGATCAAATCAAACTCAGTAGGTGGATATTTCCATCAATTTTCCTACAGTTTTGATAATCCCCCTGATCTTATTCTCCACCTTGAAAGATTTTATGAAAACAGTTCTCATTAAAGGCTTTTAAGTCCTCAAAAGTGACCTCATCCGGCCTTAAGAATAGTGAAATCTTGCTCGTAAAAAGCGTGGTTTCTTTGACTTCCGAATTCACAAGATTTACTGAGTGGGAAAAATGCGCGAACTAATCATAAAGTTCTCATAAAAGCAGGGTTACAAAATTCATTTTTATTCGGACATGTCTTCGTATACCATTACGCTGATATCAGTTAACAATTCCTTATTGTCTTGGTCTTCTAAAAAATGAATACGTAGCTCTTTTTTCGTTTATTAGCGTTTCGCTCGCTCCTTTCGCACTTTTAGCGCAGCTCTCGAAGCGGTTATGGATAGGCCGTCAATTTTCTTTGTTTATTTTGAGACCTAGGATACCTGGAATTTTAGATTTTTCATATTCCTTTACCTAAAACCACATGCTGCTAGGTGGTACCGAAAAATGTGCCAATAGTAACAGCCACCGTGATGCGCTTCATCTCGCTCTCTTGAACATCCCACCTAATGCTTCCACATTTCCCATAAAGCTGCTGAGTAAGAGATTAGAATGTTTGCCTCCAACAGTGACACAAACCGCATGAATATACTGTGTGCTATGATGATGTCAACTGTCGAGAGTAGGTGGCATCTTGCAGAGTGAATTGCTACTTCGGAGAGGCGCTAGTAGTGTAGAAACAGCAAACAGCCACAAACATACGACTCTCTTGGGACGATTTTGAAGTGAACTTATTCGACGCAAATCTTAAAATTTGCCAATTTCGCATCCCAACATCAATTTGAGAATCTTTTATTTGTTTCAAAATATCTTTGAAGAACTCGTGCACATAAGACGTGCCTCGATCTGTGAAGCATTTGTTCTGTTTTTATTATATCTAAAATTTTCTAAATAAATTTACTTATTTCTTAAAAATTTTTGAACAAAGTTCGAATGAACTGAACAAATCTATGAGTGAAATCACATCTGGAACCACACCTAAAAGATCAAACAAAGCATTTTAAGCTCTGCTTTGTTGCAGTAAAAATAATGTGATTACATGCTTCCAAGTGCCAATGATCTAGTATGTTTGTTTCCCAAAGAAACGTTAATTTAAGCATGAAGTCGAATAATATCTAATTTTAGTTTATGAAAGCAAAAGATGTCACGTTCATTGAGCAACTTTCGGATACTTATAGCGAAGAAAATTGCTGAAAAATTTTCAAAGTGAACAATAGTGGTCATGCTTTCGAGAAACCAAAATCCTCATATAAAACTAATATTGTGAATGAGGTGGGGCATATGTGTCAAAAACTGCTCCAGTGTGACATTTCGCTAACACTTCTTCACTCAAGCCGTACCGATTTTATTTCATCTTGTATTTCATTCTGTGAAGCGTTTTCTTTGTAGAGCAAAATCGAGATAGGTTACACATAGCTAACACAAAGTCTTTTTTTTTCTTCACTAATTTAACTCATCCTTTTCGACGACGTCTGATGATCGCTAGATTTTTCGATTGTTGCAGATATCGTTTCTTCTTGCATTCCACAAAGTTTCAAGGTCAACTCAACCGTTTAAAAAAATGTGATTGAATGGGGAATCATATTTCACAATGAAGATTTGCTATTAAATATATTTCAGATATTTTCGATTTTGCTCATTAGATTATGCCTTTAAGCTCACAAACACTGCTTGTAGTGCGCGTTTCACCTCAGCGATGTTCGACTCGACGAATTTACACTGACAATGACATACAACAACGTACTAGTACAACGGTACTAGTATGTCGGCGCTTACTCAACAACTCGAACGAATCACTTCTTAAAATATAAGCCCTTCGAAACGTTCGTTTGGAGTCAGTCAAAGCGCTCGATTAAATAAATTATTTTTACAGCCAACATTGCAGCCCAAATAAATGGAACGCAAATTTGGATGAGTATTTTTTATCATAAAATGCAAATTATGAAACCGAATATCTCTGAGATGCCTTGATCACATGCCATCAGTTGATTGTATGAATTGAAGTACGCGGCGTACGCTCGGCTCGGTCAGTTGATCTTGTTCCATGTCAGAGTACTTTTAATTCGTAAGTAAAGCATTGTGCCAGCCAAACGCAGTGTTGGGCAACAAACGACAATGTTAAATTTGCCTATCGTGAATTCCGCATCGTCGACTTATCGCACGGACGACATGAACAGAAACAGGAACAGGCGACGTGCACGAACACTTGCCTCATAATGTTTGTGCTTGCTCATTCTTAGTTGCGGTTTTCATAGCTCTTTCATTTGTTGCTTTCGATCACAGCAGTGTCGCTGCACCTAGGTAACGGTTCCTAACGGTCGTAATATCCAATAATTACCTTGCACCATCGCCGTGTTAGAACTATCAATCAGCTAAAGGACAGTGTTTTTTGCATCAATTAATCAGCGCAACTCACGACCAACTCCTCCCCACTTCAAGGTGAACCTGAGCTGAAAGGCTTCGACTGGGTGAATATTAGAGTGGCGCAAATGTCGCATAGCTGCAAGATATCGTGTTGCACGACAATGATCCTGTGCTGTGGTATTCGGTCGTTCTAACAGTTGCCGTATCAAGCGACAAAGAGTTGCCGAGTACGCGTAGCAAGTCTATTGTCTGCTCGTATTTCCCTATTAGTGAAGCACACCTCCGGCGAAGTATGAACACTAAAATGCAATCCTCACAAATACCACTAGTAATAATTTATCGACCATCAGTGGACTGAACTACCACCACAAGAGCAATGAATGACGCGTAAGCATGGCAAAGCGATCATGAAGCGATTAAGATTTTATTAGCAGCTTGCTTAATTGAAGCACTAGCTGAGGTGAATAGATGAAAACAGCACAGTACGAGCCGAACAGTCGCAAAGAAGCGTGCGTTTAACGCGATTTTCTAAACGATTTCAATGGCTGCAGGAAAATGTATAAGTAAATCGCACACAAGGAAAGATCAAACTCATTTCCCATCAATCGGTTCATTTTTTTCGTGATTTTTTGCTTAGGAATCAAATCCTTCCGTCGTACAGAAATATGCATTAGCCCAACTAGGGGATTACTTTAGGGTAACTTCTGCGAAAAAAAAAACGCAAAGCATGTGAATACTTCTACAAATTGCCTTCCTTCAAGCACTTTTTATACTTTAAGGTGACGCTGTCTGGTCTACTTATCACGTATTCCTGCATATCTTCATCGACTGTATACATATAGAAATTTTTTTTAAATTGAACAGGTTGGGCAGATTGAGATGATCGCTACTGTTGTTCTACTTCTTTGTGCTATTGTCCTTCAGTCAATCAAATCAATTTGTCGAAGAAAACGCTTGAAATTCGAGTGGTTTTCGAAGTTGCTTTTCCGGCAACGTTATTTTTATTAAATTAGCGTCGTTTTCCTTCAGCCTTTACAAAGGTCATAAAACTCATGAAATCTAGGTATTGTTCCACCATATTCTACCTTACGGCGATTGATAGATGCAATGCGTCCGTTCGTCATGGCAGCAGTAAAACTCTTTAATGTGCGAACAGTATACTCTGCGTTAGCTATGTATCTGGACCACTTCAGCAGCTAGTTCATTTAGTAAGAAAAGCATGCGAATGTACGATCGCCTGTTGAAAAACGTTTGAACCTTGGCCATGCTTGTTCTCACACAATTTTTGCTGCATTTTTAGAGTAAAACTACTTTCATGTGAACTTAAGTCTGCGAGTAAACTAGCTGCAGCAAGCTTCTTCAAAATCAGTGGTTATTCGTTTCTGAAATCTTGAACGTGTTTCTTCAGCGAACCCATCACCCGATTCGCAACGGCAGTTCTTTCATCAAATACGCCAAAAGCCATCTCAATGCGATTTTCAACAAACTGTCCACGTTTGCTTCATAGTGGCCAACATCATGAATGTGCAACGGTATTGCTGATCCATGAAAAACCACCTGAGCTGCAATAATCTTAAATTAGTGAGCGAATTTTACATTGGAGAAGTGTAGGAAAAGGAATGCGACGAAAATTTCAACGATAGGTCATGTCACCAAAATGACACATTGACCATAACAAAGTCTTGCTAGTAATTTCATCGAGTTTTTCCAAGAAGCTACAATAAAAATTAGATAACTCGCTTTGGGTTTCATGTTGTACCGAATCTTTGAGCAGCGTCCTCCGGACAATGCGGCCTTATTGTTCATTTTAAAAAGATCTCTCTGACGTCGCCGCCCATTGAAAGTGAAATTTGATCGTGAAGTGTTTTGTGTTCATTGAAGTGCATTGTATGCATGAGTATTTTTGGGATTTTTTCATTTCTGAATTTGAGTAATGTTCTATGCTTTCACACTAATATGCTTTCATCATTTGTCGCCTCGCGTAATGCTTTGATGCGGTGTCGTATGACGTAGATAAATCGCATACATCGGCAAGCAAATTCAGAACGTGCATTCATAGTTGCTGAGCGTTCGGCGAAGCATACTTACGTTACAGACGCCCAGTAAGTATACGTACTGCTCGTTGTGTTCGGCACTGAAAACCATACGACCGTTAATAGCAAGCGTACCCATAGCTGATCAGAGTTCAGTGAAAAATGGTATGCACGTCACGTACTGAGCTGATGTGCTGCTGTGAATTCTCTTGTCCCTTAAAATTGCACTGCCTTCTAAAGGAGCACAAAAGCACAAATAAGAAAAGCTGGCTCAATTCATTCTGTATAGTCATCTTCTTTTCTCATGCGAGATTAACGTAAGCGTCTCGAAAGATGTACTTCATAAACAACTACATAAACCCGAATCTAACCACTACGCAATACAGTTCTGCTTCAAATTCGCTCCGCTCTCTTATGCAGGCTCTACCTTGAACTCCTCTTCCATCACTTTCGACTTCTTACTCAAGTTCATTGTCCAATTGTCCACCACCTCTGGTGAGGCCTGATGGCAGTTGTGCTACCCACGTACGACTCCTGTATTCTCTACGATTCTATTGTATAAGTACGCTGAAAGAGTTCCGGTTTGTTCAATTTGTTCTGCGGAAAAAATATGCAACAAATAGTACGAGACTATTGCACAGGGTAGCGCGAGGCCGATTGAAGTAATAGAGATAAAAGTCGTTCAGAAAGACCTCCCTCCTCCCCCCTCCTCACTCCTCCTCCCTTCCCACCCTTCCCATCATCATTTCCTCATTGCAAAAGCGTTCGATACAGTGGTCGTCAATATCCCTCACATCAAGATCCGTTTAAAAGTGCAATAATTTTTTGTTTCCTTTTCTGTATAAGTATTTCTGTTCTGTGCTCTTTTGTCATTTAAAAAGTCGCCACCGATTTATTCTTTACTCAAAAAATCAGGTTTTTTCCGAGGGGGACAGTCGGCCTCTTCCAACAATGGCTGCCGTCACATATTTGAAGAACTTTTTTTTGCAGCCTAAAGATCATTCGGCAATGCTCATTAGTCGTTTCGTATAGCAGTGACATCACTCGGCACAAAATTTCCTTGTATCGTCCCACCTAAATCGCTACTGAGGTATTATAATGACCTTAAAAGGCATCCGTAGCTTTTTCTGCATCACGCCACTGACGAAATGTTGCGCCGATTTTTTTAAAAAATTTTAAAAGATTTTTTCTTCGATTCACTTAGTTTTGCGGTTCAAGCGCAAAAAGTGATTGTGAAAAGTGTTGTAATTTATGTGTTTTCCATAAGCCGTAACGATCCACTCTTTCCTTTTCGCTATGAATCTGATCAGAATGTTCAACGCCATTTTCATAAGTAGTCTTCCTCATTTGAGATCATTGAGAATAGAAGTTCGTAGAAGTATCAAAGCGCTTTGCACTTATCCTTCCTAAGCGAACGTTGTTTTGCTGTAAACAGGGAAGGCTTATATTCGAAAACAATTAATCATTGAAAGCAATATGTAGTACTTCATTGATGACGGAGCAACATCCTTGCAACCTTTTGTTGATGATTATATTTAGTCGTTCGAACTTCCTCGCACTGCCTTCACTTAAATGTTAAACGATAGTCATACGTAGAACGAATGAAGTACCGCATCCAACGTCTTTCTGCCTTAAGAATGAAGCTCGAAAAAAACCTTGAGAAAAGTTTCAGTACTTTCGTGTAGAAGAGTGATTTAAAAAGCTACCCTGCTTGAAAGAATGGCCCAGTGATTTAACATTTCCGCATTACGCGGATTGAATCACGGGAAGCTCGGCGCGCAGCGATCTTGTGTTTGTTGGTGATTTTGGCGGAAGCCGCACATAAAAGGACCCGCTCACCTGCCCACTCTCTTACTGCATACTGCTTTATTGTTTTTTTCATTTGCATTTTCATCACACTTGTCAGGTCGTCTGCCATGAATTTCGATTTGTGGCAGTGAGTGATTCTGCTGAGCGAGAAGTTTGCGAAGATTTCCTACGATACTACTCATCATTCCGCATAATGTGGCCAAGCATGTTGCATCACTTAATTATTGAATTTTGTGGAAGTTTGCAGCAGACAATGAGACATTCAACCTGAGCGATTTGCAGAGAGAATCTACGGTGTTGTCCGCTCACTTAACGACGTTGGACTATCGCCGTTATGTGAGATGACTGCTTCCGTTTATTGTCGGGACGTTGCCGCACAATAGTAAAAAGCCGCTCTCACCACCCATGATGTAAGTAGACACTTCACTTTCCGAAAGCACAGTATTTCTCAGTCATTGACATTGTCTTTAAATTTCACTTACAGCAAGCACTTCCTTTATTTATCATAAAGTGTCACAAATTCTTCATCAACGCCACATAGCTATGGATTCGTTTTTGAGTTTACGGTTTTCTTTTTGCTCTTGCGCACTCATCGTTGGCCATATCAAGGATACATGAACATGCTCTTGTGTAGGGCGCGCGCGCTGAAAACATTGATTTTTCACCAAAAATGTTCAAAAGATACCCAGAAATCTGGCTTTTTCGCTATTAATGTACTCAACTATTTGTTTAAACAGAAATATGAACACTCGGCCCAGCTTATCAGTTGAAGTGAAATCAAATTTAGTGAATCATTGAGACAACCTTGGCAAGTCAGCATAACTGGAGCATCTTTGGAACTGTCCAGGGAACGTCCATCACAAGTTCAGTTACGTGTCGCGAATTCGAAGTCACAATACTTCGAGTGAAATTTCGATGAACGGTGGAAAAACATTTATTCAGTGAGGTGAAACTGTAAACGCAATTATGGGAAATGTATAGTATAGTATTTACAAAAACACAGTTTGAATTCATGAAATGAAACCGACGAACAAGCTATTCTGAAATAGCACATCAAAATCTCTTCTACGTCTTTAAATCGCGAAATTGTCGGCTGCTGAATGCTATACCGTTTATGAGCTAGAATCAGCGATGGTGGACTCATGCAAAATGAGAAGGCTGACATCTCTGATTTTGCCAATGCCAGAAATGTTGATTCCGGACTCCCACTTTTCATAGGATGACTCGATTTCTGCTGATCCTTCTAGGAAAGAAAATAAAATCAGCTCTTTAATAATTACTTCTTCACAGAAAAGAGCTGATTTCCGGATTAGACTGCGGAGTCGAACTTGACATGAATCGTTTCTGAGCGCTCTTCGTGCTTCATAATATGCAACAGGTTCTGCAGCCGCGCACATGTGCCGGAATTTTCAGCCCTGAGGGGCTCGACATTGTCGCGCAGAGGAACCTAGCTATAAAAAGTTGGAACACCAAAATTTTAAATTTGTAGACCGCTAAAATAGTACTGAAGCCACAAGTGACAACAATAGATAAATTTCCACCAATTCTGAGAGATTGTAGATTTTCGCGCGGTCATCTCTGTCTGTTGTTGACGGTTATGAAACATGGCGAGTTTACATAATTCATAAACTACGAATCCATCGTTTAAGGTACGATTTTAAAATTTTAAAGCACACTGAAAATTTCTGCGTTTGTGTGGGTGAGGCAGAACGAAATTTTTTAGATTTTTCATGCGAATGGAACGGAAAACCGTTAAGAACAGCGAAGCGAGAAGCAATAAGGGTAGAGAGGAGAAAAAGAGTAAAAGTAGAAAGAATCTGCAACAACAAATTCAACCATGGAAGAAAAGGATTCCTTACTAGACCCAACTCCGCAAAATGGAGTCAGCACCTTGACAGTAGCTTCTCCTAAATCGGCCGATCGTTTCCTGAAGTCGATTTCAGAATCATTACAGCCGGGGTAGACTTGAATCCTCTCAAGAAAATCCTGAAAGCATTCGTCACTGGTTTCAGCCATAAACAATGACACACATAACAAGCAACTCACACCTTAAATAACTTGGCAACTTTGCATCAGCGGCAAACCTATCTACACTTTCAAACAATAAGAAAAAATTGTGAATTTACCCGCGAAACTTATCTTCCAGCTAATTCATCTTGTTCACACTATGCCAGTGGTGAACAAAACTCGATTAATAAACGATCGGTTGCCATTTGCTCTCAAGTTCCAAGCTTGCTTGATATGTTTTTGGTTTCATTCCGAGCAGTCACTCTCTTTACTACCTTACATATCAGTTTACTTAGTGATGCTACACTCAATTATTGCGCAGCCAAGTCGTTGAATATGGAAGATGGTCACGTCGATGCTTGTTTGAAAACGAGCTGGTGGGGTAGCATGCAATCCGTCCAGGGTATTGATGCGTAACTGGGCGGCGTCGGCTGCTTATGAGGCCAACTTCTACGAAAGAACTGCAGCTGGAAAAACCGCTAAGGTAGCAAGCTGAGTGGCTATGCTTCCTGACGTAATAAGATACAAGTGTGCTTAGTGGCGCTAAACTACGAATGTGCGATTGTCTATACTAAAGTGAGCATTGCTGAAAACAATTCGATCGGATGTTGTCTATTGTTGACCGGTTCGCTGATGTGCCTTTTAAATGCGTTCATAATTCCAGATATTGGCCATTCAGCTTTTCCACTTGTCTGCGTACGTGTAGCTAGCTCTTTTGTTGCTGACCGTAGCTGTTCATCTCTTCAAGCGTTCACGAATGCTCACTTCTGAGAAATGTCTAGATCAATTGCGCTTTCGTCATTCAATATTGTCGCGGTAATTTCCGTTAGTACTGAACCCAACAGGAGGCTATCTGGTACAGCGACTAGAAAAATCTCAACAGTTCATTCGAACATTTGAATTTTCGAAGCGAATCATCATTTTGCAAAAGAAAAACTTGTATGACAGTCGATGGGAGGCGAAAAATCTGCTTCCGTTTCGTCTCATGACGCGTTTATTCCCATATCGAGTAGATTCAAATTCAACCAACCCACAGCTCCCATTTGTACGGGCGATGTTGTGTGTTAAATTTTGTGGTTGCAGTCAGTTGGGTTCAATTTATGAATCTAGGATTGTAGCCAACAGACCCAAATGCAAATCGTGCAGCAAACACAACTACTATCACCATTCCGTATTTCTGCCAAGGAGAAAGCCAATCCTGCACTGGCACTGAAGTGCTCGTGCCCATTTCTTACGCATAACTTTTCACATGCGAGCACGAGATATTGTAGCAGTCGCGGAGATGGTAGTGAAGAAGAAACGGTCTCATGCGCCGAGTTAGTGTTTGTTTGAACGCCTAAAAAAAGATCAAGTTAGCAAATGTATCGTCGTGAACTGCCATGATTTGCACTTCTCGCGGTCATAGTTAAAATGCTGAAATATGTTTGGGAACCAAATTAAGAAAATCTACGCAGAGACACTTCCGGTCGGTCCGCGACAGAATGGTTGCTTTTATCGGCGTTCATTGTGAATTGATGGTGGCTAAACAATTCGTCGATGTGATCCGAACAGCCGTCGATGTTCGCTTCCACTTCTCCAGAATTTTCAACTTAATACTTTGTTATGCACTCATCTGTAAGTCCAAACGTTCTGCATCATATAAAACCCGAATTTTGATCAGCGAAAAGCACCTGAAATATGATTGAAACAAGAATAAGTGAACGCAGGTTTCGCAACACTAACATTTTATAGATACTGCAGACCACTTAGCACGTTACCGCTCGGGCGTTCAGTGCGATGTCTCGATGTTACTGAGGCAATCGCACGCCGAGCACAGCCATCCCTTTGGCTGTTTTAGCCTGTTGTTAACCACCAGCTGGCTGGGTTGTCAATGGTACGGTGGGAAGCAGCCGGAAATCGGACCCGGGTATCCCCATACGCGAAGCGGGGGCTCTACCACTGAGCTATTGCCGCCGCCAGACCACTTAACATTCGTTATTCCTCGTCCGAGTTCGTCGAAATTTCGTCCCTTCACCCCCGCTCCCCTCCCCAACAAACCGGTGAGGTTTTTAAACCACCATTTTTCCAAAAAAAAAGGATATACGTGTTCAACACCAACCGTTTCATCATTTCGAAAATCTCATAATTTCGAAAATCTAAATTGCACCGAATTATGAACATGATAGATCAGAACGAATACGCTACGTATAGCCCTGTTTCGCAAATTGTTGAACTCAGTCCTCCTGCAACTGAATGAACTGTTATTCAAGACTCTTCGAATTTCAAACATCTAAAATTAACGACATTTCTAATATTAGACAAATATGTGCGAATCTGATGAACAGGTTTGATCAGCCGTAATAGGCAGACTAAAAGACACCATAATAAGTAGGCCGAAGGATAGGTTGTCGTTTACTGTGGCCTACCTTCATAACGCTGTCAGATTTCGATGATTTACCCTGATTATAGCTTTAGAAATTCGCCATGACGCATGAACAGTTTTTGATTTAGCTAAAGTCAGTGTATAATTATTTTTTCTGTGAATTACCTCACTGCGAGATGCTTTTCGAACACCAGCTATATACTTTGCCGCCCGCTGAACTCCCCATTGTATAATATCATCCATTCGACGTCGATTCCGCTATCCAGTCGTATTTTGCTGCAACATCAAAAGCCTCATTGCCACTTAAAGCTTTGTAACGTAATTCTCATCTTTTTCCTCCATTTCTGCGTTTTCATTATTTCATAAGCTGCATTCGTTACTCACTAATATATATAATCTAAACATGAGCAATTGTGATACCTGAACACGTTTTAAAAATTTTTATGCGTCGGGCAGCGACTCTAATAGCTATAAATCTGTCGACTTTCTGTAGGGTATTAGACAGACTCTCCTTGTACGTTTAGCGATGTAGCGCTTGCTGAATTCCTTTGTTTAGAGCGTTGCGTGCTCGTGCTCTTTATCGGTATTATTTGCTATGCTTCGAGATTCCCTGTTTTGATGTTTTTTCCGATCTCCAGTTTTGTGAGCGATTAATTTGCTGAATAATGTGGCGCTAGTAGTGTACCTTTAAACCAGCTTATGCATGGCAGAGACTGTTTGTAGACTACTGGTGTTAAGTAGGTCAGCGTTTGTCTGCAATCAAATTACCTAGTCGCCCTCCTCGAGGCTGTCAGATGGTGAAGGAACAACTACGAACCACAACTCGGCATTCTCCGAGGTTGTTGGCTGACAGATAGTTTACCCAAGGACCATGAAGTCTTACGGATTTCGGTAACGGGTTCATTGTTTGATTTTAATTAAGAACGAATTTTACCAATGATGGTCACTCGTATCACTGGCACTGATAATCAGTACGAACGATGTTGGCAAGTGCAGTAGACACAATAATCCATAACTGCCGTGCCATTATGAAAGCGTTGACTCTTTCTGCCAGTATAGTATTGGCTAATTCGCACTTACACAATACTATTATTGTGCTATCGCACATGAGGTGACGGCTGCAGGGGCACTTTTGGGTTTCCTGGGGGTCCTTGACACAACAACTAGCAAACAAACGAGAGTTAGACCACCTCCGAGCAAAGAGACCGCACTGTAGGCTTCCAAAATTTGGATGCACCTTGCCTCCGCGCCTTGAGCAATCTTCATCTTGCTGAAATCACCAAGACAGGAGCATCCTAAAGACGAATGGCTCTTGAAAGTTTCAAAGATGTGGAGAAACATTTCCTTCAAGCAAAGGTTTTGCGACCATAGACGAACGATACGAGAGAGCAGAAAAGCGCGCACGATCTGTGCACAACGACTCACAAAGTGCACTTTTGCAGTACATCATTTGAAATGTCAGAACAACGCAAATGCAGTGTCGCTGGTTCTCAATTAACGAGTACTAATGCTATAATAGGGTCAACAAAGCGCCACGAACTACAAATCAATGTTTCCCTTAAGTCATTGACAAGTTTTGGCTCGAAACGCTGCGATTTAGGGCTCAAATAACCAGTCTGAGGATTTTTCTCTGTTACTCTCGTTCTGTCATGCTGTTTCACTGCAGTGCCATAGGAGGTGCCTCGTTCATGGCTAGGCTTAGTGAAGCTTGACAAAGGTCGACATTAACCTACTGGCTTAAAGCCGAAAGCTCCCGAAAGCTTTCGGAAGTCCCTGTCATTTACGCACGAATGGTCTCCACTTGATTCACCTATTACGAAGATAACCCGTCCCAAAACTAAGGGAAAATTCGAGAAAACGAAAAATCTTGAAGGGGTTTCTGCAGTTTATGGATTCCCAGATAAGCTACGGCCCATGGAAAATTATTTGGCAACAATGGGAAATCATAGGAACTATCGCTTGGTTGCCACACTCTTTCACCGCCGGTCGTAATGCACGAGCGTATTTAGGCATTCCACATTTGGTTTTGGAGCATTTGAGAAGAAATTAGACTGTTTCAAGTAGCATTTTGAAAAATGCACAATGTATCAAGTTCTGAAAAGCTTACTGACTTATTTAAGTTGCTGCTCGTTTTCATAGAAGCTGGTCGAACGCATTTTACGAGATTATAGGCAAAAGTGACCAACAATAAGGAATATTATTTTTTAGTGTATAATAATCCAAATTTTTGTTACAATAAGTTATGAAAAGAACGTTATGGTTTCTTTTGGCGTTAAGTGGAGAATTTTCAGTGTCCATTAAATTTCGGTGCAATATTGCTCCTATTGGTATAAACCTTTTCGCCGTCTTTGTGCTTTGCAGTCCTGAACGCGTGCGCTGTCTGATAAAATTTAGCACAGCAGAGGCCCATTCGTTCTTGATGAAATGACAGCAGTTGTTCCATTTAGCCCTTATCGATCAGCTTGAAGGGAATATCATGAGGCCGTGCAAAATACCGAACACTGCATTTATTTGCTCATCGCTAGAAATAGGAAAGACATGTTATGGTAAATGCCGATCTGTGTGCATAAGCGAATGAGGGTATGGTAATGCATATGCATATGTGAAATGTGCTCTCTTCCATGCTGTTCTAGGCGTCCAAAAAAGCAGCTATAAGATTCCGATGGGATAATCGATTTGAATCGCAAAATTACGTTTCAGTTTTTCAATTTTTTATGTAGTTCTAAGGCTTTGGAACAAAACATAACAATTGTTTCATAGATGATTTCTAGTAAGTGCCCTTAAGTTATTGATTTTGCTGCTTCTATAAATGTCGTTACACAATGGGCGAAAGAGCCTATGCAACAACGCATATCATGACCGCCTGCATAGGTGTTTCTTATCCTAATTGCTTGCAAACTTTTTCTAACTTTATAAGCGGCAGGGAATTTGCGCTGCATGCACGCAGTGCGGAACTGAATGTCTGTCTATTTATTTCAACAAGTCACCCAATGACGCTACGCTCATGATCCTCGTTTTTATAACATTTCGCCATAGAACAGCGTCGCATAAATGGGTATCTTTTGCGGTGAGTTTTTTGGTCGTCCTTTCGTTATTTCTGGAATGCTTTGTGTCCTCTGTGTCCCAAGTGTTCTTGCTCAAATCAGGCTCATCCCAGTTTGGCCAGATTCAGCGTAAAAACGGATCTATGTGAATTCATGAATGAATAGAGAGAAACAATGAAAACAATGAGCGAAGTGCGCGCAATTCGTAAAGTTGCTCAGATCGTCGTAACAATGTTTCATTTTGGGTTTATGAGTGTTTCGTCGAGAAGTCCTGCACGATTATAAGCTTACACACCGCTGATAAGCATCACCTTTTGCATCACTTGCCGCACCGGTGATTTCCGCTTTCTTTGGCGGTAACGCAGATTGTATAAATGATAGAGCCAAGCGTGCACGCATGGAACGAGGAAGTTCATGGAGTTCTTCGCATCTCCTCCTCCCCTCCTCGAGTCGATCAGATAGAGAAACTCTAAGAATTCATTCTTATAAACGGCGTGAAGGAATGAAAGGGAAGCTAATGCCTCGCCCTCCAAAAGTGTAAGCACAGTTAATGGACAGCCTCATTGCGAGGGCGCAATAGAAGAAATGGGAATTCTGAGAACAGAGTCCTTGAAATGCAAATTGGAATCCGCTGAGCTGTGGGAACAGTTTCGCTCTTTCTTGCAATATTCCAACACAATTTTCTTGAATTTTTTTTCAAACTTGTGGACGGAGTTGCCTTCTTGTCGAGAAACTTCAAAGTCCTTTTTCCTGCAAAGACTCTTTCTCAAGTGTTAAGCAGATAAGACTTCTTTTCCTCATTTAAACGGAAATGCTGCACGTAAGCCTGTTTGCTGCTTTAATCATGCTGCCCACTGCGTCAGTTCTTGTTTGTAGTTGAGCATTGTGAAGTTTACGCTACAGCACAATTTCATAAAGTACTGGCTATGTGCCGCACCCAAAGTTTCCCCCTTCTTCCCTTCCCCTCCCCCCACCCTTCCCCCTCCTCCCAGCGACTGGTGGTCAGCATGTCCCCAAACGGAATGCATTGCTGTTGAAGGAAAAAGTGGCTTGAACCATACTGGGAAAGCTACCATAGGTGAGCAAACCATATGGTGTTCGCCTTTTTTAGATTTGCAGTGCACGCGTTCACGGTGATCCATCGTTCTGTATTGACCGGAAGATGGCATGGTCAAAATAGGATGCAAATCTTCTCCACTTGCTGCGATTTCTTCAAAAGACTAATTTTGTCAAAAAACTAACTGCCGCCATTTCTGTGCGCTTTTCGCCATATCAAGAGCACTTCTACAGACTGTCATGTCGTGCGTTCGTATGGATGTTTGTATGGCTGTTTCTGTTCGTCGGTTTGGTACTGGCAACTCGCACGAGAGGGAGCTGTCACGACGAAAACTGGTATGCGTATTCAACTGAACTGCGAAGGCATTCGAACAAAATTCAAGTTGAATTCATGAATCCACGGATGCGATCTGGCTTGTGGACAGCCAGATCACAGGAAGATTTCTCAACCAAATAACTACCCTCGGTTTTATTTTGTACGCTCGAAGCTTGAGCTCATACGATGCTGATTTTTGAAAATAATGCATCCACTCAAAGGTCGAAATATGAATTTATAGGTGAGGAATGGAAATTTTTTTGGAAATAGGTGCGTGAAATACTGGAAAGTGGGCAGTAACAGTGCTAATAGTTGTAATCTAATAACCACCATCGCTTCACAACATACCTCAAAAGCATCTATATGATTGCCGGTCGAGCAGAAGTACTTTTGATTAGTTAAACGTTGATTGTTTGATATTCGAACATCCATTAAACGAAATAGACAGTATTGACCAGGATTCCGAGAACCACTTATGGAGCGAGCCTTCCGGCACCAACTGCAACCTGCTTTAGGGCGGTTTCCAACGTGTACACCATATTCGTTGATTGTGACCACCGCTAATTGTTGCCGCAAGCATACCAATATCCGCTATTCAACCTGCACACGTAGGAGTACCTAGAAGTCGCTTCCACATTGTGCCTCATTTCGAAACACGTTGTCAAGGCTTGTTTGACCCAACAGCTCAAATCGTTTACTGTTTTCCCGATCATTTTTTAGTAAACACATACTTGAAACTGAAATTTGTGAAAGTAGTAGTGTAAAGTTATTTCGAAAACTTATTGGCTCGCCAGAAGTAACTTTTCGAAAGTGAAACGGCAAATCCTTTTCCAAATTCGATTCCTCATTAAATGGCTTATGATTTCTTGGAGTGAATTTTTGAAGTGAAGAGCGCTCGATTGCGAAATAATAAAAATTTATTTCGCGAAGTGACAGTGTATATTACTTGTACTATGTATATATAGTACAAGTAACACACTGTCACTGCAACACTATATATATATGTATATGATATGTTGCAGTAACGTTAAAGTAGGCGCACTGCGCGAGTAGTTTCTTTTGGAGAGTTCCTCTGCCGTTGTTGCGGATGATAGACATTGGTGGAATTAACGGAGCAGGTCACAGTCTTCATCGGCGAAAAGTAGAGTCATTGCACATTTTTAAAGGAAGAGTGGTAAAGAAAAGTTTCGCGAACGTTTGAAGGCGGGAGCAAGACTACTACTGTCTAATGTCATAAACGTGGCAATGACAACTAGAAGTGTGTTTCTGTAGTGGAAACCCGACAGTTGTATCGTTGTTGCGGTAGAAAGCTGTGCGAAACAGAAAACAGCACCACATAAAGCACGATAAAGTGGTAACTTTGATTCCGCTCTTTTTAGACCAAGTTGAAACCAGTGAGATGGCCTAATAATTAGATGACTAACACGGAATATACATGGTCAAATTGCTGAACCGTTTTTACAATCATCGGCTGTTCTATATTAAATGCTTCTAGAGTACACCGAATTTCTTTGAATCGGTAGCAGATCGCTGTGTGTACGCGATCGCCACAGTTCTAAGATGATAATCAAGCGAAAATCAGCCGTCTGATTAATGGAGGCAATCGGTAAGCATGCAATTGCACGGAAAGTGAGTTCTAACAACATGCATAAGCACAACGTGTCTGAAAGACACACGAATCATGGCTTCCATATATGTTAGTTTACATGGTTCACATATACGGCGGCTGTAAGTCCTCCCAATTTTCGCACTTGTTGCAACAGACGTTTAAATAGCATGGGTAGATGGACCAGAAAGTATGTGCTGTGGGTTGAAAATGCGGCTTGAAAGAGGGCCAATTAGTGATTGTGTTGTTGTTTCGCCTTAGCTTGACATAAAGAGCAAAATTCCACAAAGTTATTGAGAAAATGCTCTTTTAAGGAATTTTTTCATCAGTACCACTACGCGGTGCACTTTTGCACGTGAATCTCGCGTTTATGCCAAAAGCGCTCTAGGTTTCGGCTAGCTACTTTCCCAATTTTCAGCAGTATATGCGTGGGTGGCAAGTAGCGCTTAGCTAAGTTGTGAAAGCCAAGTATAAGTCGAGTATGCTACGGAAGCAAACGATCATTTAGAACGTTCTCAAATGAGGCAGCCTTCAAGATACTTGCATTTACACCAAGCCAACGTTATCGTTCGATATGATGGCTTCACGAACCTATTGAGCGATGGATCCTTCAGTAGTAGTCATATAGTCGAACTGGTTTGCATCGTTTAATATAAACGTTGTAAATGATTAATGCAACTGTTGATGCAACAATTAATGCAACTGTTTAATATAAACGTTATAAATGCAAAAACAAAAAACTGTTGCCTTTCGTAAATTTCGTCTCGAGCGCTCAATATCTCTCAAGTTTTCCTCAAGCAATAAATAACATTTGCTGCGTTTGATTAGAGGAGAATGTTTCTTTGTATTGAACGTCGTCTATGCACCGCATAGCATCATTTATGATTTCATTCAGGTGAGGTCTAAAAGCTTTTGCAACTGTGACTTTATTGGAGGCTTCTCAAATGAAGTCTAGTATGTGGTTCTCATTTTCAAAATTATTGCTCGTTTGAGTGGATGTGAAAATCGGAATGAGAATCATCCGGCAATCTGCGATTGTAATTTTGTTAGAAATGACCTTTTCGAAATTTGACGCTGGAAAAAGCCAGTTCGCGAAATGCGGTTAGGAACTGTTTTTGAAGATCATGCGTGGCCGATTTTGAAAAAAAAAAGAGCTGATTTCATTTCACAGCGGATTGAAAGTGAATTTTAGAAATTCCTAGTGTGTAAAACGATTTCCTCGTTGCACGATTGCGCATAGCTGAAGGCGATCATTGAACGTGATTATAATGTTTCAGACAGAAGTGCTTCAAATGCTCGCAGTAACGGTGCTCGCGTTGATACTGTTCACCGTCGGTATGCAATGCACAAGCGTGAATAAGTCATATCCATTCTGCTACTCGTGGGAGCCTTGCAGATATACCCTCAGGGCACCGCGCATCGAATCAGTTTCGTTCTACATAAACGTGGATACTTGGTAAGGCACGCTTGAAAACATGCCACTACTAAAAGCAGTACGCACTTCACAGAAAAATTCAGTCATTTCTTGTTGCAGCGAACAGACATGTTCTGCTCTAACGTGTTAAGCACCTCCATTCTTTAGCAGCCACAGGAAAGCGTGATCCTGTGTCGCTCGCACCTGATACAGTAGGAACTCTCAGAAATATTATTATCATTCATTGTCATAAATTATGTCTTTCAATTATGCTGAGTAAGTTCTACCGCTTGCTTTTAAGTTAAGTGGACCGGTTCTGTAGGCGAGGCACAAGTAGATGGAGAATTTTTGAGAATTTTGAGAATTTGAATAAGAATTTTTGGATGGGAATGAGAATTTATCGGAAAGCAGTATCAACCTCGAACGTTCGAATGCAGAATTTATAATGTTCAGGATCGGAATCTATAAAGAATATAATGTGATTAATGCCAGCTACAATCAATACCCTTTTCATAAGAAACTTGCGTCTGAAAAATAATTAGCACACTGTTTTGATTGTGACATGAAAAATGCCATGAAACTTTGGACACAGTCGCCCTCAGTGATGTCAAGAGAAAGTCGACACAATGACCACCTATTACAGGTGCAGATGTCGACCGGAGGAGATATGTGAACGAACGACATACGATGTACGTAAGAGGGCGCTGGTAAGCCATTGCAAGACAGCGAAAAACGAGTAGGAGGAGCGTAATTTTTTAAGCATCCAGGATGTAAATATTGCGACTGCAACACATTTTGAGATGTTTTTATCAAGACAGGACCACAAGAGTTTCAACAATGTGCTGTTCGCATCACTGATTGGCTTCATCGTTAAAGTTCTGCTCTCAGGAAAACTTCATTGTTTTCGACGGTTCCACTGATCGTAGCAATCATCATAATCACTTCTTTACCGTAATGATAAAACGTGCTTTTGGCCTGCATATACGCCCAGTGCACAACAGCAACGTAACTCACAAACATTTAGCGGTTGTATGAGCCGTTTTTCTATTCGCTTCTTCAAAAGAGCGATTATTTATAGAAAGCTGGAGAGTTTCATTTGAAAAGACAACCGGCTTGTGTCCGCAACTTGCTGACGATATGTAGCCGAAGTGAAATTGGATTATACTAAAGGGACACACCTGCTTGTAAGCAAAATAATGCCAACTTTACATTCATGAACTATGCGCTAGCAGTCTTTTAAAGGGCATCAGTTGTCCAATAAAGAATATCGTTTGCTAGATGCCATGCGCCAAGATCAGGACGAAGCAGAACGTAGAATATCTCCTATATAAGAGAGATCATTGTACTAGTTGTAATAAATTTATTTTGCTCAAAAGTCTCAGAAGTCCTTTTATTCAAAAAACTTTCGCCGCCAAGCCGAACTCGATGACAGTGTGGGCAAGACCGGTGTTATTGTTGGAGAAATTTACAAATAGCTTAGTGCGTGAAAAATGTGAAAAAAAAAACTATATGCGGCCAGAGTGCGTTCATGTGGCCAAAAAAGTCATTTAATTCAGTTGCATTCTCTCGAAAGAAGACAAAAAAAGCAGACGAAATTGTTGAATCGTGAATGATTTTGAAAAATGCATGCATCACGTGCACAATTTTCCCGGAATTGGCTGACTCTCTTGCTGAAATTTAAGTCACCATAAGTGTGCTTTTGAATTATCATCAACATGCATCGCCTGCTGTCGACCATCTTCAGATATCGTCTTTATACGTGCGCTTCAATGAGGAATCAACACGGCTACCGCCCTATCGATTTGCCAAAACGGTTGGGTACTGCATTTCGGGTACACGTATATGGCATCAGATCGCTTTTAAACTATAACCACTAAATTGCTAAAGGCAAAAAGTATGTAGCAGTTCAAGAAACATAATCAAATCATCTTTTTAGTCGCTTCCATTTTCCGTTCGAGGCTACTCCGAAGTGACTTCAAAACGCGGCTTTCAATACAGCGTTTGGTTGACGCTGATCTGAGGCGCTTTTGAATGGATGCATTCTCAAATGTCGTGATAAAATATTAACGAAACATGAGCACAAAAAAATTGGAATGTATCTTTTAGGTAGTTGAAGGGAGGTACGCTAGTGATTTCAACTCGCTATGACGCACTTAGGTGGTAGACCACCTAGTTCGTTCAGCTACCGATATTGCGCACCTTTTTTTGGGTACAATTCTCCTCGTTCCGGTGAACTCCTTCAATGCGATTACAGCATAAAAATCATCACTCATTTTCATCGTACGATAATAAGTGAATAAATAATGTTTTTATTGTTTCACTTTTTCCCGTCGCGTCGTTTGCAATCAGTGGCCGGGTCGTTTAAGCGATTTACGGTTGATAATGATATTGACTGGCCAAGTAGGACTTCATCAATGGAATTCAACTAATGAAAAAATTGTTCGACCTGCCTTCTCATTGCTCATGTTAAAACCAGTGCAGCCAAGCGGAAACCGAATCTTTTCTATATTTATTAGTCGTGTATTTTACAGGCATTTATGACAGGCATACATTTCGTTCACGCAATGAAGTTTGCAACAGTGAAACACCTCTTACCGAAGAATCAACTAGACTTGTTATGCCCTAGTAATTGCAGTAAGGAAAGACGATAATGTTTCAATAATGCAGTCGGGAAACGATAAATGAAATATTTATGGCAAGCAACGTCCACACATGGCAAGAATAAATAAGACGTGCTTTGCAATACAAAATCGGTGAAATCCGAACGTGAATGTCTCGTGAAAACGTAAGTTTTCACGAGACACTTGAGCTTGCGCTATCTCGAAACGAAAAAGAGCCATATTCTATTTCATTCCTGCAAACGCCTCGTCTGCGCATTTGGTTTAGATATGGCGGAAATGTCTTGTGCAGGTAGATGCATGCTGCCGGAGTAGAATTCGTAACATTTTGTGGCATGCTATGGCTGGAAGCGCTGAAAGTCTCCAAACGTTATAATCCAAGCAATGCAAGTGCTGTTTCTTTGTTCATACCACTCTCATAATTCACTGTGAAAGAGTGGAAAGAGATGAACGGAGCCTCTGATTGAGATATTTGAGAGCAGCTGCCCATAAAATCCTCAGAAAATTATTTTGAAGCAGAAATGAGTGAACGACTATTTCCTGCTCTTTAAAATACGTTCGCAATCATCAGGCAGAAGACTGCGACTGTTTTTTGCTGCTGCTCAGTATTTGCAGAACATTTCAAAGAGGTTCTCTGTCTCATCTGTGAGTCAAATTCTGATAGGCATTAAATGAACATTCTAATGACCAGTGGCATACCCAGGGATTCCTGTCTCCCCCACCCTCCAACACCTATGAAATTCACAAAAAGCACTGCAAGTACAACAATTTGAATGTGTCGACATACACTTCGTGAATTTCGAGCTAGCAATTTTATAACTGGCATTTCGGGGCTTTTCAATTCTCCAGCTTGACATTAAGATGGAAATATTTGAAAGAATAACCATTCATGCGAAGTTCCAAGGCATGCAATGTTCTTCGATCACATGAAGGATATGGGCAAACACCCATTACTCAAAGTATTCAAAAAGCGGTAGCGCTAGAAGGGTTTTGATGTGTAAACAGCAGAGGCTAGACCAAAATGTTTTCATCTACAGTAATGGCCGAACTGCCGGTTTTGCTTCCATCTACTATAATGGCGTTCGACGGATTTTCTGCCCTCATTCGGTACGTGCAACCCCACCCAAAGGCGTGAGAAGGGGCCGAGGAATCGATGGTGGAAATCTCTTATCCTGATTTGGCTCCGCTCGGTTCAAGAGCAAACTATTGAGGTGATTCATGGATTCCATACATGAATATACCCTTCCCCATTGGCAATTTTAATTGGGCACTGTGGTGATTTTACTGGCAAATTATTGAGGAAAAGTTTCAGCCAAGCCAGAATTTCGCTTCTAAAGGCCGTTTTTTGAAACCATCATTTAAATCTAACGGGTTATCAAGGTCTAATTGGTAAGATTAAAAATTAGTCAAGCTCAAGTCTCGCTAATCGAAACAGTCGCCGAGCTGCACAGTGAATTCATCCATAATTGTCAGCTTGCTCGATTTGCCAATTTCAGTTTATGCGACAGAAACTCGACCAGCTCTGAGTGATTCCGAGTGCGGTTTGTTGCACATGCTGTCCGATTCTAAGAGTGTCACAGAGAGCTGTCATAAATTTTTTTACACATTTTTTTTCGATGGCGGCAATAGCTCAATGGTAGAGCCCCCACTTCGCGTGCGGGAAGACCTGGGTTCCATTCCCGGCTGCTTCCCACCATACCATTGACAGCCCAGCCAGCGGGTGGTTAACAACAGGCTAAAACAGCCAAAGGGATGGTTGTGCTCGGCAGGCGATTGCCTCAGTAACATCGAGATACCGCCCTGAAGGCCCGAGCGGTAACGTGCTAACGTGCTTTCTTTTCGAAGAGTACTTCCTCTACTAGTAACCTATGTCGATCTTTTCTTCTGCGCCAGCTAAAATGTTAAAAGTCGAATTCCAAAATCCAAAAATCACCGCGTGAAAAGCTTCTTGATTCGTAATTACAATTTTCTTTGATCTTAACATTATGCGCTGACAGTATTCTTCAAGTTCTGTTGCGAACCTTCCTAAGGATTACAAGCACGTCGCCGCCCTTGTCAATTAACGAAAGTGGCTTCCATTTGAATTCGGTGTGTTTTTATGCTAGCCCTCATGCGATCGTACTCAAGTTAACGCAATGTTAGCGTGTATAAAGGTAGCTGGTTTTTATAACACTTGTATGAGAGCAATTAGGTTGAGTTATTTTCAGCAGTACTGTGCAAATCGCAACGCTGCGGGTGCCAGTAATTAATGAAGAATCGTATGCAACGGTGATTCATTTGATATGTTGCCTGAAGGAGAGGTTTCTTACAAAAGGGAGATAGAGTCAAACGAAACATACTGAAGTTTGAACTTCGGTACCTAAGCATAAATAACAGCTTTGAGCTCTCGTTGTCGCAGGAAAAAATCGCTGAGACTGTACACGACCAACTGATTTTAAATAAAACGGCATTTAGGTGACATATATGAAATAATACAACGCTGTAAGAGAATTGGCATATAGCGAAAGAGCAAGAATTATCTCTTTATCACCACATCAAAATAATCATTAATCGAGTCTTCTTATATTCTGTATGAACGGAGTAATAGATGAATGAATAAATGTCGCTGTCAAACGGTGACAGAAAAAGGATCAATGAAAGAAAAAGGATCAATGAACATGAAAGATCAACGATCCGGAAAACGGTTGCCAATTTTAAAAGAAGAGTGCTTCAATGAAAAGCCATTGCTCGAGCGACTCGCTCATCCCACCTGCGTACTCTTACAAACAAGTCAAAATTTGATTCCAAAACACTGCACTGCACCTCCAGCTGAGCAGATGTGAGAAGTGCAGTTGTCAGAGCGGAGATGACTGCAGTTCGCGCATACCGATTTATTCATAAATAGTGTGCGTGTGTGTGCGCACGTGTGCCTTTGGCGCGTTGTGTGACTCCATGTTTAGATGACAGTTTACGTGTGAGTTCGCGCATGTGCATGTATGCATACGTTTGTTGCGAGTCAGCCACGTATGCGTGTATGAGTGTGCGCCCGCGCGTGTGCATCTGTGTCTGCGTCTGCGTCTGTGTCTGTATGTGCGCACGCTTATGTACGCGTGCGTGCACGCGCACGTGAGTGTGTGTGCATCTGTGTGCGCGTGCATGTGTGCGTGTGTGTGTGTGCATATGCGCATGCTTGTGTGCGTGTGTGTATGCGCGAGTGTGTGCGCGCACGTGTGTATGCGTGCGTGTGGTTGTGCGTTTGCGTGTGTGTGGATATGTGGGTCTGTATGACAGCTGTGCTGGCTTCTGATTTCATCTCATTGTGCGTCTGGCAAGAGGTGAATTGTTACTGAATTCGCACAAGAAATGGAAATTGTTTACAGCGTCAGCGTGCGAGAGGGTTCAGTGTTTCCATAACTGTGCCGCTTGTTCGCTGCATGTCCTCAACATCCTCATCGCTTTCGCGTCATTTCGAAAAATAGATGAAACAAAATGAAACCAAAATCCGGTCACGGAGCGTGTAAGGCCAACCGAACATTCCCTTCGTTTCATTCTCGTCAGTCGTCGTGTGAGGGAGACAGGCTGAAGGTTGCGAAGAGAGTGTAATGTCAATAGTTCACCACTATAGCGATATTTATGACCAAAATGTGCCAGTACGGGATCTTCACTAAGTAGAAATGTGCCTTCAGCCCTCGTCCTCCTCCGCGCCATCATTTAGTATGGAGCAGGAGAGAGGAGGATGGATGTGGGGAAGAGCGGAAGAGCAGGCAGGAAAACACAAATCACAATTATTTATAGATTCGCAAAGGAGTAAAGTCAGCGGATAAGGTGCGGCTGTGCTGTTGAAAAGACATTTTCTTCAAATCATCGAAGAGCATTCGCTCGCTTTGCCATGCGTTATGAATTATATCTTGCGAAGAAATAAAAATTTATGGATGTTGGTTTCCAAGGAGTGTTGAAGGCGTCGCGCTCACGTCGATCACTTGCCGGGAAAGGATTTCCGGAAAGGTAGACTTGAGAAGAGAAATGTATGCTGCATTCTTTTCAGGCGGATAGAAAAGAGATGAATAATCGTACTGGAGAAGGTGAAGTTATAACTACGTAACGAAAATTATCAGTTCATTTTTGGTTTCTTTAACAGTTCTTACGAAACGTTGATCGGCAAAAATTTCCGTGCCAAATTTTCATCCAGAAAACTTCGGCAAGAACCCTTTTGCACCAATGTTATTTTTTCTTTTTGAATATTTCTAACATATGCAGTACCACATCTCTTCGCGTCTCAGGGAAAGGAGGATGGAATTCTGCGAAATCTCTGGACTGAAAATGCCATTTCTTTGCGTATGTATTTATGTATGGCGCATATGTTTGTTTGTCTATCTGCTCGGTAGTTTCAATTCACGGAGTAGAGGCTTCAGCGATGGAACTTGGCAAGCATAATTTATAGCATCACGAGGGCTCGAAACGAAAACTTTTTCATATTTTATTTTTCTATTTTATTTTGATTTGATAAACATTTCATATACTAATTCATATTTTGATGCACCGCAGCACGCCGAATAGCAGCGTTCTGTTTAGATTCAGTCCATTCAGCTAGCATGAGCGTGCCTCCTTCAGTTAGGTTCCTTAAACTCGGTGGTGAATGGTGCAAAATTTCAAGCATTATTGCATTTACGGTCAATTAGACATTTTGATAGGTAGTTCGAGGCAAAATAAATGACAGTACGAAAGGATTTGAGAGGAAGTGCTGTTGTGCAGAATAAACCCAACCTGCATCTGTTCGCTTTTTAAATATTTTTCGAAATGTGTGGCTAATGTATTAAAGGGCAGTTTGTAAGGAGAATTGGCGTCGGCAATGCTTTTACCATCTTTCTGATGGGTGTTCGTTATAAAATGGGCCAAAAAGCATTGTGTATGCGACCACTTTGTGTATTTCCTGCATGGGTGGTCAACAAAGCGCTTTGTGGAGCAAGTTTAGTCAACGTGCGAACCCACCAGTCATGGCATTAGTGGTTATGCGAGAGAAGCTGTTGAAAAATCGGTAGCTGTGATATTTGGAATTGATTGGTGGGTGATTTAAAAGTGAGCATACAGTGAGTGAAAAGTAGCACAGATGCTTGCACGCAAGCGATTGCTTCAGTCTTCCATTCAAATAGTACTATGGAAAGCATGAACGTCATTAATACATGAAATCTTACAGTTTTAAACTATGGGGAGGGGACGGAGAGAAGGAAATGGGAGCAGGGTGTAAAAGTAGATATATCTTCTCAGTTTCAAAGTTTACGCGTGTTTTGCTTTTTACCGCGGAATAGTCTGGAGCAGAAATTCATATCTTCCGTCCTTTTTTCCTTTTATCTTTCTCATTTTCTTAGTACTGTTCTGCTGGCTTGCCTTTTTGTCCTGAAATTCGGCAACATGTTACTTATATTTCACCTCAGCGGAATTGGGAAGCCGTATTTAAACTCACAGGAAGGTTCCCTAAAGAGTGCAGCGCGCTTTTGCAGACAAATTGCCTACCGTATGGAATGTAAACCTTTAAGCATGCTCGCGAGGTTGAGCTAGCGAATGGATCAAGATCTCTTCATTACTTGAGCGACGTCCAATATTGCCTCATTTAGTGTTACATTTTGCATTTCCATCATTGTTATTGCGTCATCACCTCAAAGTATCAGTCACATCTGACCTTCAGTGAGTCGGATTGAAAGTTACTTTTGGAATCCGGTGATTACAGCTCGGAAATTTGGCAACTTTAATTTCGGTGCTAAAGCTGTTCTCGAATCCTGTCGGATTACGGGCGACTATCACTCAGAAAGAGGTCGAGAGTCAAGAGAGCACTCACAGGATAACGAATAACGCCTGTAGCTTTTCAGTTTTCTCTTCCTTAAATTTCTTCGATTGTATTCGGAGGATCTTGATGTATGCGAACCAGACGAATGAGTAGACAAGCGTGTAGAGGTGACAACAAAACCTTTTCCCTTGCACATTTCTTGCAATACACTCAAAAAAGATCTCATCGACATCTTCATGCCAGTAAATTTGTTACAAAAGCATGAAAGTAACGGGGCTACGAGGTACTGACTAAGCGATAATCCTGGAATGATTCATTTATCTTAGTTAACTGACCCTCCAGTCAAGTTGCATATAGGTTACAGCAGTTCAATCACATTTCTACACAATTTTCTCAAATGGTTCTGGAAAAGCAATTTTGTATGATATTATCAGAGGTAAACATAGCATACGTGACAGCTTCGTGCATAAGATTCACAAACACATATGAATTGTAACAGAAATTCTGTGATAGAAATATCATCTCTCAAAACATCAACCAGTCCGTGACATATGGTCTGTATCTTTCCATCCCTGTGCTTCCTTTTTCCAACGTTTTGCGGTATGGTATATTTAACAAGGACAATGGACTATTATTTCATTTATCGGCGCTCGTTTTACAAAAATGCTTTATAATATCTTCCGAAATAAAGATAGATCTCTTTCGATTTCATCCCCCTCAAATACCTCTTCCCCTCCTCCATTATGATGTGAATTTTATAGCGCTTTCTTTCCCGTTCACTCCCTCGACTTGAGCCCCAACACCTGACTTTAGAATGGGGCACTACAGACTTCCATACTAAAAAACTCATTCAGCAGAAGTCGAAAAATAACCTGCTCTCTCCCTCGAATAAATTTCTTTCCGTTTCAGAAGGGTGTAAGTTTTATAGCCAGCGGTGACTGTCAGGAGTAATCTATATAAGTATATATATATATACATATATATCATATTAGCTAATACGACTATTTGGTGCGATTCAGTCGGTTCGCAAAGTTTTTCTGTATTACTTTTTACGCTATGAGCTATTCAACCTAATTGCAGCTTCTGGCACACTGTTGTTTCGAACAAACCCTACCTAAGTCACCACCAACGAGGCTGTTGTCATATGGAAATTTTGATAACACTGTTTCTTTCGTTCACTTGAATAATTAAAGTGCTCTTTGCAAATGGAAAGCAAATGAAAATTTCCAAAGCGTATGAAAAGATTGAAAGTGCACACATAAAATACTTCCTTTAACACGCTGTATTACACTGGCTGAGTAAGCAAATGACAGCAAATGGGGATGCGCATCACGTTGTGGTACTCCATATGCTCTGTGCAGCTCTGTCAGTCGACAACCATCGGTCGGCTGCAAGAACACTGCAAATAAACAAATATCTTCAAAAAATTGACTGCTGTCATGAAATGAATAGCTGATTGTGTAAAAATTCGGACAAAAATTCGTTTTTCCGCTCGATCGTAGATCCGATCGATCATGAAATGAATTGGTAAATTTCGGGTGTTCATTTTTTTGGTCATTTGCAATTGCCCATACTTCTCTCAAAACAGGATGAAGTCATAACAACTGCTATTCGAATCCGTCTATGAGATGCGCCAAATTCAGAAATTTGTACGGGAGAGACATACATTACTATCAAACGCGCCGTCATAATGTGTTTTGCAAATGCAAATTTGCAAAAGTGCATAAAAGTTAATAAAGCATAGCAGACTATAGCTTGCATTTCGTGACGAGCTCTTCACTTGCTCTCGCGCGAAACACTGACGAGCAAGTAATTAAATGATGCCAAAAATGGTGGAATATGCCTGCGATAGCTAACGGTTCGGACAGACCATGCACTTCTTTTGCAATAAAAAATTCCACACTGCGCACAAGTGAATTGCAATTTTTTAGTTTTTCTCTTCAAAGTAGAGCGAAATAAAAACCCCATCCGTCGAATATAAACTACTTTGAATAAGAGCCCTCTCCAAGTACCAAAAAAAGTAGGAGGTTTGCGGACTTCAAGTCAAGAAATAAATGTATTCCCGTGCAAAGTCAAGCAAAACAAGGTCGGCAATAAAATACTTTTTTAAAATCGAAATCAATCAAAATTGAACTTTTACAGTGCTATGCCACGATTGAACAGAAGGGGATTGGAAGTTCTCGACAGATGTGTGAAAGTTTGCTAAGAGATACTTTCGGGACTTTGGTTTCTTTTGTTTTCTGGGGCCTTGATCGTAAGCATTTGTGGGTGACGGAGCAATAAATCGATGACTGCTGCAATTCGTACCATTTTTAAAAAAGGCCAGGATTATTTCGCTGAATCCAGTTGAAAAATTTCCTTTTTGACATGTGCTTTTTTTAAATTTATGGGACATATGCCTCGTGATTTCTGCAATATAGAGTAATATAATGGCCGCTTCACATCACTTTAAAGATTGAGAAGGATAGTGCTATTCATTCCTCTTTATCTTATAAAGGTGCAGGCAACAGGGCTGTAATAAGTTCAGTGAGGACTGTTCATCTTCTGGCATGTCTCTTAGAGGGCAACAAGCACAGTCTTCTTCCTCAATTTATATTTCCTAATGTGGAACGCAGTTCGAAGAGCAGCTGAAGTACTGAAAGGCATAAGTGCTGTCGTGCAACACTGTAGCTTCCGAATGGTGGAAAGCAATTGCTGTTACTGACTGGGCAAATGTGAGTTGATAGAGAGTTTTATGAATGAAAAAATAAAATTTTCTCAATTCTTCTGAAAATCGCAGTTTTCTCAACAAAGATAAGCTCACTACATTTGTTTAATGGAAAAAAACCCAGACTTCAGATAAGTGAAAAAATATGGCCTAATATTTTTCATTAAAGGCCAGTGAAAACAGCAATAGCGCCTATCTCTTCATGGCCTTGTCCATTTATTTGGTGCAGCAGTTGCACAACATGCAAGCTTTGATATTATTTCGTCTTTTCACTCTCAAATATATTTCTCACACATCCTATTGCTGTAGTGAGTCGTTTCGTGGGGAATAATGAAGTCCTGAGCGGAGTGATTGAAAACTACGCAGCCACAATCCAAAATTCCAGGGTCATGCGACGTTATGGTCACGCCTGTTTATAGTAAGCAGTGGATATGGTATTGTATAATACTACTGCATGTTCACTGAAAAGTTTCTCGATAGAACCAAAGGGCGTTTTTTGATTTCACTGAGACGTATAAAATGATATAGTAGAACTGGCTGATCCTATGCTCGAAAAAACCAAAATTTCCTTCACATATCAAATATTTTCGGCCATTCGAGGTGTTGTCTGCATGCTTCTAAGCGCACAAGTTATGTTGACTATATGGCGCCAAGATATTAGCTGTTCGAAGCAAGGTGAGTGAAACAGGAAGGAGGGCAAGTGACCTAACGCGTACTTCCGTCAAGTTTGAGCTTATGCGGCTGTTGATTCCACTGAAACTGCAAATTGCAGCTTTTGAGCGCACTGCTATTTCAAATCTTGCTGTCTTTCACATCGAGGCTGGCACTTTCACATCGAGGATGGCACCAAGCATTAGTTAAACAGTTACCATGACGACGATGACGACTGAATACAGGTTTTCACCTTCAGCAAGGCTTTTTTCAGCGAGTGGAATGAGACGTCTCATTAGGGTTAAAGATCTATTGCTTACACATACAGTGGTGGATATTGTCTTCGTAATGCATTTTCAAGGGACATTTAAAATGAAGACCATTCCATTTAAGACAAACTCGTAGACTAGTAGTTGTCTTCGTGTGTTTTGTTTTACTCTTCTCTCGTCCCCCCACCGCCCTCCCCCTCCCCCTTATTGAAACAGAACGGATCCTTTCTTCAAATGTAAGAGAGAACATTAGTGATCTGTTTCAGAACCGGCTCATCAGAAAAATTTTTAAAGACAATTCTGTTGGTCACTCAAGATTTGCGCATCAGTCCTCTGCTGGGTTATATATATATATATATATATATATATATATATATATATATATATATGCATGTTCTGTACACGTTCACGCCCGTTCTCAGTTCTTGCGTAACGTTCTCATCCTATAATAAGATTACATATCTTTAGCGTTCGCCCGAATGTCTTTAAAAAACGCATCGGACATGTCTTTAAAAATTAAGTGTTTAAATGCGAAACTGTGGTTTTTCAGCAACGAATCGCAATATTCTCGAAGAAGCTCATCGCTCACACGTCCGTCTTACAGCAACAACATTGCATGGTGGTTAAGAATAAGACGGATGCGCGATGGTCGGATGACAGGCGCGCCGCCAAGTAGGCAAAGGATGAAGGCAACGAGACCTCTGAACGTCAGGCACAATTACGCCCACTATTGCATGTCATCGCATGCACCATGCACCAATCAATAACGATATAATCCTCCTATCTGCTGTTTTTTTACTAGTCCATGTCTCCACAATCTTTTCCAACTTTTCTCACCTCGGCTGTCATTATCATAATTTTTGCCTCGAGCTGATAGTGATGACTAGCGTTTGATGGATGGCCACTTCTTTTGGTGTTGAATTTTGGTTGCACAATTCGATGCAATTTTGTTGAAACGGAGAGGGAGGGAGGGGGAGGGGGGACAGGGCTAGGGCGAGGGGGACTATTGTTCCCAGTGGCCGGGAGGGGATGGATAGTAAAGAACAATCAGTAAGTTTGAGACAATTTATTTAAGAATTTCATCGATATAGATGAATTTTTATGTGTAACTTATGAGTACTTGTTAGTAGTTGTAAGTTACGAATATGTTCTCTTTGCAAAGTGCACAAATTTCTGATTAGAACTTCGAATTGTTCCTGATCAGACCGCAGACTCTGTGAAGAGTGTCACAATCCTAAAAGTCGACTTCTTTCGATATACAAGTCTTTCAACATATCATCCCTCTTACTTTCGTTTCCAATTTCTCAGCAAGCTTCGATTCGAAAAGAAATTTTCTCCTTTCTTTCAGTGTGCGCTAGATGCATTTGATTTGCTGAAATATGCGGTTGTGCAATTTAAAAAAAAACTTTTTGAAAAATTGTTTGCTTCAAACCACATGTAATTCCACTGGTGTTCTTGAATTGCGTCAGTATGCTTAATTGAATTTTCTCTGTAATTAATTGTTGCCTGGTCGAGTATAAAATTTCTGGTATGGTTATTGAGTCAACCATTGATTTGTTTCGATGTTTTTTCTCTTTTTTTTATCGTCATTTCTCTCTAATTCAAATTCAGCTATTCTCATGCTGACGAATTATTTCTATTGATATTATGCAAGAATTAAAAGCTCGCTATAAATGAGGTTTTAAATTAATAAACACTCACAAAAATGTAATCTGTTTTACAGTTTGGACCACTAAACGTAATAGTGAGTAAATATTGAAAATGTACTTTGGTTTACAACTGTTAAGTTTTAAAATAGATAGTTTTTTTTCTTACAGTGTGTGCTGTTGCTATTATTTTGTTGTTGAACAATGGACATAGTTTAATATTCATTGACTTCATTAGGCTCCGTTATTATGGACGAACTGTTTCACGAGCCACGATATGTTTTTCAGGTTTTTTTTGCACGCCTTCATTTACAAATTTTTTTCGAAACATGAGTATCCTTCATATGCTTTCTCATAACTTTTCGTTCACTCATTGTTTGGCAGCTGAAGAAAAATGTTTGGAACAAGCATATATACGTGCTTTCGCACATACATCCATTGCTCCTCTCTTCCACGTCATACGCTTTTTTCCATGCTCTAAATAATACGCATCATAGGTATTCACAGTAGTCTATGTACGGAATGACTTGGCGGTTCTGAATCAAGATTTTGACTGATTACTTCTGTCCTTTAGCGCGTATGAGTGTTAACAGGAACAGGATGGCAAATAAGCATAAGGTTATGGTAGTGTTGTTTCATTCACACACAGAGGAGAGCATGCTAAGTGATTGGTATCGTTAAAAAATTTTCTCCCACTCCTGCTAAATCTTGGGAAAAAATTATGTACCATCTTTCCTCGTATCAATTGTCATAAGTGAGAAGAGGAGGAATGGAGTCCACTGCTTTCTCTGCGGAAGGAGGTGAATTCTATGGGAAGCGGCTACTTTTTGACCCTAGTAATCATATGGTATTTTTGAAGATTTTGAAGAGAGGAGCTAAATTGGAGAGGGAGGGACTAGTGAAGGT